>CM041211.1:27036687-27210313 GCA_023065735.1 Coffea humblotiana
TGGAGAAAACGTAATAAAGCAAGCCAAGGTCATCCTTGGTCAAATCATGGTGTTGTTGCCGGACTTTGCAAAACTTCCAGCCAAATGGCCGGAAAATTCATCGGAAAAACGTATCAATGCCTTCTAACATGTACATTTGCATACAAATGAACTATACAATACTAGAAACATAACTAAATCATCACATCCAACTCATAAATTTCATATTCTCATGAAAAAGATGACCAAGGCCCACGAATATAAAGAAACTTCAATGCCATGTTT
Source organism: Coffea humblotiana (assembly GCA_023065735.1). Taxonomy (NCBI): domain Eukaryota; kingdom Viridiplantae; phylum Streptophyta; class Magnoliopsida; order Gentianales; family Rubiaceae; genus Coffea; species Coffea humblotiana. Next base: position 27,036,952 of record CM041211.1, read on the forward strand.
CTACCCCAAACCTTAACAGTCTCAAACAAGATTACATCTGCAAATTCTTGAGAAGATAATGAGCCAAATATGCTAAAGTTTTTAAAAGTGACGCCATCAAACTCCACCATTTGCAACCCCAAGAAGGAAACACAATATGAGTTTCTATAGCCAAACTTGTATCTAATCTTAATGAAACGAAAGAAAAGGGGTAGATGAGGTTAGCTGAATGTCTTTTGAAGATGTTAGAAGCAAGAAATCAGACGTGAACGGTGAATGAAGGCAGCTCCTCTTTTCCTTGAAGAAATCAGGAACTTCAAGAGTTTAGAGGGGGCCAAGTTCAAGCACGATTTTGATGAGGTTTTAATGATTATCAGTGAAAGACTTCAACATAAAAGTTGTTCCTCTGTCCCTAGAAATTGTAGAAAAAAGAATCATCCAAATGAATCTATAACGAAGAAAAAAATGAATTTGAACAGGGCTAGATCTATAATGAAGATTTTTAGACACCAGGGTTGATTTTCTCTCAATATTGACGTCAAATTTGGTGACCTTGTATCTGTTTTCTCACAAAACTTTCAGCATAAAAGTTCTTCTACTGCATCTATAGAGTATTTAGGAAAAAGATAATTGATCAAAAAGGGGCTAAAATGAAGGAGAAAAGCGGGTATGAATAGGGCTGGTCGATTAGTCCTACTCCCAATTTCTACAGAAAATTTTTTTGTTCTTGCTCTTTTTCTCTCTCCCCACCCCAGATCTTGTGCAACCATTCTTTGTAACTTGTTTCCCCTCTTTTTTCACCCTAAAAGTTCCCTTATTAACACATTTACATAAAACAAAAACCTTAAAACTTAGAATTGATGGTTAGGATGGATTTTCTAGAAAAATGATAAGGTGTTCATTCTTTCTCCTTTTGATCAATTTTTGTTAGCTGTTAAAGGATAGAATTTGGGATATGATGAGCTGTCTTTGTACCAACAAACTTGGAGAAAAAGAAAGAGACAAAGAAAAGGAAAGAAAAAGAAAAAAAATCTTGCCAAGAAACAAAACCCATGCACTTGTAGTGGTTTCTCGTTTGCAAAAATGGAAGTGAAGTTCCAGCATTTTTTTTAGGAAAGGGAAAAGAAATGGGCCAATGGGCCTCCTTACTTTTGGGCTTTTACTTCTTTTGCATGGGTTTTTATTTAGGTTTCATTTGGGTATTTGTGGTTAGGTTTAGGTTTTCTTTTATTGGGTTTGAACAAAAGAAAAATCTTTACCAAATTCTCCAATTTTGAACATCCATTTTTCTTTTCTTTTTCTTTGTTTTGGGCACAAACCTACAAAATAAAAAATTAAAATAATTACTTAAACAATTTATAAGTGAAAACTAAAATAAAAATAGTAGATTTGAAATTAAGAAAAATTTGGTGTCTACAGTTTTATGATAAATATGGCTAGAATAAGACACTATAAATTAATGGTATATTGGTATATATTGGAAAATAAGGTAAAATATTAGCTCCATAATCTAAATTAGTTAATTGTAAACCATCAATCCTTTTCGTCACAAAAATAACAGCATATCATATACTTATAGACTCACTAGTCTGTATCATATACTCATATGTATGATGCTGTTATTAGACAATTGATTTATAATACAATTCTATTTTGTTATGTTGATTGAATTAGAGGCCAAAACTAAGCATCTTTTAAAAGTTATTGTAAATAAATTTTGTAAGTTAGTAAACCTAACCTAAAGAAAAAATAGTTTATTAAACGTTTATTCATACGTGACTAATAAGTATATGGTTAGAAAAAAAGAAAACTTGATTAACATATTATGGAAGTATATTAGATTTGCTAGACATTTAATTTTTTCCTCACAAGCGTCAAAAACTTCTCTCTAAAAGTGGGAGCTTCTCTCTCTAGTGTGAGCCTTTCTCTCCAAGGTGGGAGTTTTTACACTTGTTACGCTTTTTACACCCTTTACACCGTCTAACTTTTTGAACACTCAGTACCTTTCAATCTTCAACCTTTCAACTTTCAAATCTTCAACTGTTCTTCAAATTTCAAACACAGAAATTTCAACATCTCAGTAAAATTATACCGCCAGCTTTCCAAACATTGCTCCAAGAACTTTCAACACTACAAGCCAAAATGCAAAGCAGACATTAACATTGTCAGCAACCAAGAGTGTCAGTCAGCTTAAATGCAACTTATCATCAAAGACCATAACGACGAGATGAAGACCTTTGAAAGACAATAAAGGCTAGTCTTTAAGCTATGGTTGACGCCAAACAAAGTGCAGAAATGGAAGGAGTCACTCAGTAGGTGGTAACATATTAGTTTAATGTCTTACATTCCATATGCCCGTTGCATTATGAACCAACAGTTCTCGAACTCCTCACTTTTGTGTCTGCTCTTGTTTTCTCTTTTTTCTACTTACAACTAAATAGCTTTAGATTTTTTTAGGTTTCTGTTTCTACTTGAATGTAGTTAAAAGTTGTACTGCCTCTGATTGTGTGATGTCTTAGTTTAACTCTCACTTTAGAAAGTTTAGATCTTGTGCATTGAAAGTGATTAAAAGAGGAATCCCCGCCAGTATACGGTTTGCAAGTCATGGAGGACGATTTGGCAGAGATAATCCAGAGATTTGCACTATCTATGTCTGAAATGAAGGTGGCTGAAATTGACGAGGAGGATCTGGGTAATGGGGTGCAGGAATGTCAAAACAGCATAATTGGGAGAATTAAGGGGGAAAAAGTAGCAAACTTCACAGCAGTTAAGAAGTTCATTACTGCAGCATGGAGATATCCAAAGGATCTGAGGACAACTGAACTAGGACCTAACCTGTTTCAGTTCCTTATCCCAAAAGAGGAAGAGAGGGAGAAAATCCTGAATGGTAGGACTTGGATACTGGATAACCAAATACTTATCCTCAGACCGTGGGAAAAAGGGATTGAAGAGGATGAGAATGCCTTTAGGCTAGCCCCCTTGTGGGTACAGGCATGGAACCTTCCCCTACACTGGATAGCTAAGGAAGTTGGCAGGAAAATAGGAAATGCTTTTGAAGAAGTGAAGGAAGTAATCATGCCCCAAGGGGGAGGCAAGGAAGGTAAGCATCTAAAGATGTGGGTAACAATGGACACAACCCAACCTCTCCCAAGAGGAACAGCTATGAAAGTGGATGGAGTATATAAGTGGGTGCAATTTAAATATGAGAGATGCCCTGATTTCTGCTACAAATGTGGAAAGATTGGCCATATTGATAGGACCTGCAAGACACATATAGTATTAAGCAAAGGGCAAAGTGAGAACCAATATGGCCCATGGATGAGGGCAGGGGGAGGGAAGTTGTCACCTCAAAAGGAAAGCAACAGTTCTCACAGGAAGGAGAATGAAAAGAAACATTGGCTGTACAGGAATGGAGAACTAATTCCCAAGTACCAAAGTCCATCAATACAACAGAGGAATCTGATGGAAAAATGGACGTCTGCAAACATGGTGAAGCAAAATAGTGAAGGAAGTAGACAGCAGGAATTAGCTGCAATACAGGATCAGTCAGTAAAGGATAGGGAGGAATGTATAGTAAAGGATCAAGTGGAAAGAAAGGAAAAAATGGAAAAGGAACAGAAGGATAACCGAAACAATTCTCCTACGCTTGATAACATTAACTTGAAGGAACAGGTAGGGAACACTCCACTAGGAAGTGAGACAGTGAAGTCAGTTTCTGATGGAATAGGAAAAAAAGTGCTTGACCATAACCTGAAGGAAGGAATTACAAGAAATGAAATGGATGAAATGTTGGTAGACTCAGAAACACAGAAGACTCCAGAAACTAAAAGGTCAACTGGAGGAGGAAAGCAAAAAAGAAGAGTCAAAAGCCAACTCAAGAAAAGACAACCCCTCAGGGACATTACAGATCAACAAAATGAAACACAAGCAATGGGGAAAAGAAAATTCCATCTTATTGATGAGGAAATGGAAGAAGTTTATGAACAGGAACAAGCAGGGAAAAAAACCAGACTGGATATTAACAAAGAGCAAAGTGAGATGCAGGGGGAAGGGATGGGGATCAGCCTTACCTAGTCCCCCAATAATCCATGAAGGTTATGGTGTGGAACTGCCAAGGAGTAGGGAGCCCCTTGACAGTTCCCCAACTGAGGGAGTTCAACACACTCCTCTCCCCTGATATGATCTTGATGAGTGAAACTAAAAACAAGCAGGCAGTGATGCACCAAATACAAAAGAAGGTGGGGATAGAAAACAGTTATGTAGTGGATGCTGTTAACAAGGCAGGTGGAATGGCATTTTTTTGGACTAATTTAGTCCAAGTGAAGGAGGTGCAACACACGGATTTCACCATTGAAGTATTGATAGAAGATGGTGAAGCAAGAACAAATTGGTGGCTAGTTGGTATATATGCCAGCTGTGAAAAGCAAGTGAGGAAAAAACAATGGGACATAGTTACTGAAAGGAAAAAGGTCTGGGGTGACAAGGTGATAATAATAGGGGACTTCAATGACATAAAATGCAAAGAGGAGAAGTAGGGTGGAAGGGACAGAGATGAGTGGACATTTACTGATTTCCGAGAACTCATGAGAAGGAATACACTGGTGGACATTGGATATGAAGGACTGCCCTGGACCTAGAGGAATAGCTGGGATGAATAACTAGAAATAAAAGAAAGACTTGATAGAGGACTATGTACACCTGAATGGCTAGAAGTTTTTGCTAATGTGAAGTGTACACATGTGGAAAATTGGGCATCTGATCACAGTATATTGTTATTAGACACCTGCCCTGCAAACAGGAAAAGGAAAAGAAGGTTCTACTTTGATAAACAATGGGTACAGCATGAGGAAGCCCATCAACTGATCAATGAAACTTGGAATATAACATGTGAAGGTTCCAGGATGTACAAGGTTACCAAGAGGATAACAAGTTGCAGGGTAAGACTCCTAAAGTGGCATAGTAGCAAGATTGGAAATGCAAAAAAGAAGATTGCAGAGGTCAAAAAGGAACTAGAAAGGAAAAAGGAGCAGCACAGGAAAATAGCAAAGGGAGAGATTGCTAAGCTGAAAAAACGATTGGCAGAGGCATATCAAGAAGAGGAAATGTTCTGGAGTCAAAAAGCTAGACTGCAATGTTTGAGGGAAGGGGATAAAAACTCCAAATATTTCCACGCAGTGGTGAATGGGAGGAGGAGGGCAAACAGAATGAACCAACTTCAGAAAGGTGATGGAAGCTGGACAAAATCAGAACAAGAAGTTGGACAGGAAATAGCCAAATATTATAGGCAACTCTTCACTGCCTCAATAGCTGCAACAAGGGAGGACAGCATTCATGAGATACTTGAGGGGATTCCAACCACAATCACTGAACAAATGAATAAGATATTAATCAAATCTGTGGATGAGAAGGAAATTAAGACAGCAGTTTTTTCCATGAATCCTAATAAGGCCCCTGGAAGTGATGGTACGTCTCCTCTATTCTTCCAAACTTATTGGGACATCATTGGAAAGGATATAGTAGAGGCAGTTCAAGCTTTTTTTCATTCAAGTTACATGCTTAAATCCATTAACCACACACTCGTATCCTTAATCCCCAAAATTCCTCTTCCTACTAGCTTAATGCACTTTAGACCCATAAGTTTATGCTCTGTTCTTTACAAAATCATCTCTAAAATCTTAGTGAACAGACTCAAACCTGTGTTACATAAGTGCATAAGCAAAAATCAGTCTGCCTTTGTTGGGGGTAGACAAATTTTGGACAATGTCATATTAGCTCATGAATTTCTTCACCATCTGAAAAATAAAAGAAACGGGCAAATGGGATGCATGGCAGTTAAACTTGATATGTCTAAAGCCTATGATAGAGTGGAATGGAATTACTTGAAAGCAATGATAACTAAAATGGGCTTTTATGACATCTGGATTAAGTGGATAATGAACTGTATAACTACTGTGTCCTACTCTTTCAGTGTGAATGGAGAAGCAAGAGAACTTGTAAAGCTAGAGAGAGGATTAAGACAAGGTGACCCCCTTTCACCATACCTATTCCTAATATGTTCAGAAGGGTTCTCCAGTCTACTAAAAAAGGCAGAAATCAGCAAGAAGATTGAAGGAATGAAGATCAGCCGGAATGGTCCTGCACTAACCTATCTTTTTTTTGCAGATGATTCGTTGATACTGAGCAAAGCTGATAAAAAAGAAGCAAAAGAACTGAAGGCAATCTTAAACCAATATGAAGCAGCATCAGGTCAACAAATCAATTTAGAGAAATCCTCGGTATTCTTCAGCAAGAACATTAATCAGAGGGTGAAGGAAGCAATAGGGAAAGAACTGCAAGGAATCCAGGCTGTACATCAGGGGAAGTATCTGGGGTTGCCAATGATAACTACAAGATCAAAAGAACAGATTTTTGGCTTTATAAAGGACAACATAAGGAAAAAGATGGAGCATTGGAAGACAAAGTTACTCAGCCAAGCAGGCAAGGAAACTCTATTGAAGTCAATAATAATGGCTATACCAACGTACGCCATGTCCTGCTACAAGCTTCCCCAAAAGCTATGCAAGGACATTTGTTCACTGATGGCTAAATGTTGGTGGGGACAAAAGGAGAAAAAAGATATGCAGCATTGGATTGCTTGGGAGAGATGCACCAGAATTAAAGAAGAATGAGGAATGGGCTTCAAGGATATTCAGCTGTTCAACAAAGCCTTACTTGCAAAACAAGTATGGAGAATAATGACCCAACCCAACCTTCTGGTAAGCAAGTTTCTGAAAAGTAAATACTTCCAAGAAAGGTCAATGCTTGAGAGCAAGATTCCCAAAAATGCATCCTGGATTTGGCAAAGTCTAATGAGTGCCAGAGAGGTAATTAGAGAAGGGTGCAAGAAAAGGATAGGAAATGGAAGGGGAACCAACATTTGGGAAGACAGCTGGATCAACAACGACAGTGGAGGAAGAATAAAAACTCAGAAACCTGAGGGAAACAGCTTGCAAAAGGTCTCACAACTCATGATCTAGCATAGATGGAATAGAGTATTAATCTTTAAAGTTTTTAATAGAGAAGATGCAGAACACATCCTCAACATCCCAATAAGCCTGGTTGAAAGAGGAGATAGCTTGGTATGGAAACACTGCAAAACAAGCCAGTACACTGTAGCATCTGGCTACAAACATCTGCAGCAAGAGAAAAGGAAACGAAGGAAAGAAAGCAACAAAAGAGAAGGTTGCAGCTATCAACAAACAGACAGGAAACTATGGAAGGCACTTTGGAAGATACCTATCAAATATAAGTTGAAAATTTTTGTGTGGAAATGTATCAATAACGGGATACCAGCAAAGACTCAAATCTTCCATAGGACACAAAAGGGAGACCCGATATGCTGTGGATGTGGAGAAAATGTGGAATCAATTGAGCACATACTGTTGCAATGCAAGATAGCAAAAGGAATATCGAAATTTGCATTAGTTAATTGGGATGGACTGGAAGACCAAACAGACTGTTTCAAACAATGGTGGACCTCCATGATGATGCATGCAAGAACCAGAAAAGAAGGTGATGATCACATAGCGCTAACTGTCAACGTGCTGTGGCAAATTTGGAAATTGTGAAATGCCAGAATGTTCAACTCAGCATAACAACATCCCCTTAAAGTGAGTGAAAAAGCTACTAAAGAATGGAAAGAATACCAGGAAGCAATCCAGCAAAGACCAAGAAGAAGCACAACAGAAACAGTAAGGCAAGAAGAGAACAATCAAAGAGAGCAAACTGACTCTGAAGTGGTGACACTAAAGTTGGCGACCCAACACCAGAATGGAAACAAATCCTTTGGTATAGGCATCACAGCTGTGAATGGCGCGAGCCAAGGAATTGCAGCCTGGTCACTAAAGGAAAGGCAAGCAGGGAACAAAGCTCAGGACACTGCAGAGGCTGTAAGGCTCTGTATGATCAAAGCAGCAGAAAAGGGATACAGAGACATCAAGATACACATTGAGGATAGGAAGCTGCTAGACCAAATACGAGCTGGAAAAGCCAGGAGCTTGGAGTCTGCCACTATAATAGAGGACATACAAAAAATGACCTTATGGTTTCGAATGTACTTTTTTGATAGGTTGAATGAGGACATTGATAGCATATGCTATAGTTTGAGCAAAATTGCTCTTTTAAACTTTTGTGACATGGAATGGAATTACTCCACCCCAGAGTGCTAAATGCACTGATGTAAAAATAGGAGCCCTTGCTCCAACATTGTATAGCTTATTTGTGATATAAAATCTCTAACGTTTCGGAAAAAAAAATTTAATTTTTTCCTCACTCTCCTATCGTCTCATTGCCAACATTGTAGACAATTGTTTTGCAAGAGTCTATTATGTTTTATAAAAATTTTACCATCCTTTTTAGGTATTATTCTATCAAGTTAGTTTACCGTTGGATGTAAAATAAATGTCTTTGTCTCTTATGTTGTAATAGTTTGAATTATTTAAAATATGAGAAGTATTATGATTTATAGATAATTATAAGGTAATGAATCTCTGAAAAAATCACATAAAATTTTCCTAAGGATATATTTTCTAACATAATAAACTTAGGATGAAAAATAGAAAATTAAACGTCTATTAGTCCCTTGTCTGTCATGTAACTCATGTTAGGTTTATTGTTGGAGCTAAAATAAGTTGGATTGTCGCAAATTCAACTCCATAGAACCTAGTTCCATGCCAACTTTCATCACTCAGGAATTTTCAAAGTTCTCCAAATCTTATAGTAAAGTTAAATGGCAAAACCTTTTATTCATATTTTTTGTCAAGCATGAAAGAAAATATTGCATGAACTGAAACCTTTTACTCATTTTTTGCCAAACATGTAAAAAAATATTGCATGAACTAACACATCATCTGGATTTCTCAACATTCATTAGAAGTAAAAGTTGACATATGTAGTTAGAAAAAAATGAACAAATTAAACTTTACCATTTAAAAAGAGAATTAATCCTTTATATACTGACAGCATATACACTATTACAGTTGAATGTAAGATGAGTAATCTAAATTTGGATTTAAAATTCAAAATTTGTATGTATTTTATCCATCTAACCGTGATAGTGTATATAATATTTGTGTATATAAGTCTTGTAAGTGAAGAATAACTTACCTACACAACAATTGAAATACATTATAAATAATGATAAGAGACAATATCATGATGAAAAAGTTGAAGAAGCTTTTCAATCAACGAATTTCTCTCTTTTTACATGGTATAGCCAAACTGACGAGAATTTGTGGTCAATTGCTTAATTGGGTCTATATTTTTGTTTCTTTCGCAAACCCGGTAGATGAGGAGGGATGCCAGACTCAAATTTTATTAATGAAAGTAATAAATAAACAAATCGGAGGAGGACATAAACCAAAACCTCCAGTTTATGAAAATATCAAGATTTTCAAGTATAGAATAAAGAAATATCAAGATTTTCAAGTGCAGAATAAAGAAATAAGGAGTACTACTCCTTTACATTTCTATGTTCTAGCCTAATGTGTGGATATTTATTCCTGTCTAATGATGGCGTCTATCTATTTAGCATTTAAGTTTTTTTAAACTAAATAATGAAATACAATTTCAATGCTCTAACAACTTTTATTGATTCATCTGAGTTATTTCATTTTAACATTATAAGGTAACTTAATTTGATAGATATACATAGAGGACTTGAATATTGATATCGATAGCAATGTATAAAATGATTAATCAATATTCATTGAACTTATTCGTTTAACTATTTTCTATATGAAAATTTCTACAATAAAGTAAATATATTAGAATTCGATATAGCAGTTTGTTAATGAAAGACATAAACATATTAAACGCAATTAATATCATGCCAATTCATTAGAAACATATGTTACTCTATGCATTATAAGTACGGGTTAAAATCTAGTTTGTAGTTGATTTTGCCCCTTAAATTTTTGAGTTTTAAGTTTTCAAGCAATTTCTGCTAGCCAAGTTATGACTAATTTTTTGCAAGCCAAGTTATGATGGATAATGTATCTAGCGATCCAAAGGAAAACCATAAAATGTGAGGGATACTTTTTATAATTTTCCTCTAAAATTCTTTAACATGGATTGAGATGAATTAATGCCAATGATGGAAATCATTGTAATTAAAGCAAAATTGACAGAGGCTGAAGTAAAATATCTTGAAAATTCAAGCCCCAAATCTATATAGTTTTTTGGGACTTTCCAAATTTGTATCTATCTTATTTTGAAAATCATTTAGGTGAACTCTACAAATAAATAACAAATGATTAGACCTAGCAAAAAAACAAATGATTAAATGTATCAAAAGATTTCATCATAGAGGATTTTCCTAAAATTATTTTGATTCCAATTACAATTTCCCAACGTCCCACGATTACAGGCCTTTTAACTATAGTACAACATAAATAATTTTTTGCCTTTCTTCCGCTCTTCCACAACTCCTCTTTCGCTCTCTACTAGCTAGTTTGGAAGTAAGGAAATAAAAAGAAAAGAAAGGTTTTGAAAGGATGATAAATTTTTTCCATTGTTTAGAAGCAAAAATATGAAGGAAAAGAAAAGTTTTGGAAAAATTTCAGCCCATTGGATTGCAATTTTCCTCAGAAAAATTGTTATGCTTTTCATGAATATATTTTTCTATCACCTTTTCACCTCACATATATCAAATTATTACAGTAATTTTTCTACAAAAAAAAATTCAGAAAAATGCAATTCAAACAGTTCATTCCATGTAAAGAAAAACTTTCCTCCCAAAATTGGTCAGAAAGGGAAGGAAAGTGCAAAAGTTTTAAGCAAATTTTCAAATATGATAAAATTATCCTCAAAATCCTGATACAAAAAATTTTAATCCTAATGAGTCCCCCCCACCACAAAACCCTTGCCAAAGCACCTCCTTTCTCTTCTTTTCTTTTCTATTTTAAACTCCCAAACTCGCTATACAATTCTGGATTCAATCGAATCCAAAATCCGCTCAAAATCTAGGGTTTCTAGACATTGATTTTTAGTGCCGGTTTCGGTTGGATTTTATCATTGTGAAGAGGGAGCAAAATTCTATCCGTTAGGGTTTTCGAGTTGGCACAGATCTGAGTCTCGGAAGAATTGGCCGAGTTGACTAGTGCTCCAATTTTGAAGAATTCACCATGTCTTGGAGTATGGCTGGGCAGTCTACTGCGTCTCCTGTGAGTATAAAACCCGAATTTTGGGTTTCAACTGGTTTAATTTGCGTTTTCTGTTGCCTTGATTTGTAGCGTTCAAGTTTTTTTTTTTTAAATCTTGAATGTGTTTAATAGTGGAAATGCTCAATTTGAAGTGTGATTACTTAGCAATTTTGGAAAAGGATTGCACGGTTGCCTGCTGTTGTGCTAATTTGTTGGGGGGTTTTAAAGGAAATGGAAATTATAGGGAATATATATATTTTTTGGGGATTTGTTGGTAAATGCTTGGGGAAGTTTGTCATAATAGGCTTAATTGATATGCAATGAATGCTTGATTTCGTAGCCATTCTTGATTTGATAATGGGGGCAATCAACGGAGGGTAAAGGAACACTGCCTCTGGTGTCACTAATATCGGGATACTGATGTTGTTTTTCTATTTTTTGATAGTGAACTGTGTTGTCGTGTGCAAGACTTGTTACTTCTGATGAAGTAGTTTAATAAGATTGAGATAGATGATGTTTCTAGTGTGAAAATTAGTCTGATTTTGTATTTTGTGGGGAAATGATACGGAAAAGAGAATTATATACTACCCTGGTACTGTGAGACTGTCATTATATTTGGTATTTGACTTTTGTCAAGTGGTTGCTATGCTGTTCACTATGGATCATTGATGAGAACTTGGAATTTTTTCGAAACTTATCACTTGCTGATTAATTTGCATGTGCAAATGTATTCAATAGCTTAAATGTTAAACCATGCAGATGAGTCCAACTATAGCTTCATATTTGATGATTACTAGTTGATGAAGAATCACACTTTTGTGGCTAGAGAATAGAAACTAGGATGTGCAATTTTTTTTTGTAACGGTAGGATCCATCAATAGCAAGAACACAGTGCTGTCCTTTTGATTCAGGGTGTGATTTATGTATTTTTCTGGGCTGAGTGCTCTCCATCATAGCAAATGCAACCTAATTACACTAGTATGGAGATGCATATGTTACATTTGGCTGATGGTAGATATTCTTAGCTTTTATTATTTTGTAAAACTAGAACTGTTTTTGTGCTGATGAAGAAGTGATATAGTGCAATTATGGATCGCTCTAAATTGTTGTTTAGTGTAAGAATGTAAGAGTTACCTTGTGAGCAATGAAATTTCAGCAGTGTCAGCAATTTTAGTGAATAAAATCAAGAACAGTTTCAATCGAATAAACTCCAGCAATTTCGGAGATTGGAAACCCAGAACTTCAGTAATACTAGGAACAAAGAGCGGACCAAAAGAGAGCATGAAGTAGCTGAGAATTAGTGGAAGGGTAGGAGGAAAAGAAAAATGAAAGTGATGGAGAAGAAGAGGAAGAAGCAAATGGTAGCTGAAACCTTGCTTTAAACACAGTCTCCACATGGAGCTAATATATAAAGTGCAGCCTTGTGGAATCAGTCATGAGTTTTACAGTTTTCGATTTTTACAGTGATTAACCTTTAACTTCCTAGAAAAATGTTGCTTTAAACCCATTCTCCACATGGAGCTAATATATAAAGTGCAGCCTTGTGGAATCAGTCATGAGTTCTACAGTTTTCGATTTTATCAGTCATAATTTTCGATTTTTACAGTTTTGCAGACTAGTGATTTTTGTTGTCATGCACCTTCAAGTAATTATCTACTTCATATTTTCTTTTAAGTAATTCAATAAAAAAATTAATAAATATTAGCTTCCTGTAGAAGTCCTTGGTAAAAGTTGTATCAGAACTTGTATAACCCTCAATGTTTCAAGTACAGGACATTGGGATGCCTCTGTGATTTGCCCTCTAAGGAGGTTAGATGCTCCTTGGATACTTGTGTTGACTCTATAATCTGTATCAGTTGCCAACCTTTTGTCTGGAGCCTTTGAGATCATATAAAATCTGAATTAGCAACTTTCCATTCGCCACAAATTTTGCACTTCTGTCTTCCCTGCAATAAGTTCTGACCGGAAATCACTGTGTTAAAAAGTTATGACCCTGTAAAAATGGCACAGAAAAATGGCATCGATGGTAGGAAGAAACCCAACTTGCTTATAACCGGAACCCCGGGAACGGGGAAGACAACAACAGCGTCGGCGCTGGCAGAGGCCACTCAGCTCCGACACATCAACATTGGTGACCTGGTTAAGGAGAAGAACTTGCACAACGGTTGGGATGACCAGTTCGAGTGCTACATCATCAATGAAGACCTGGTATTTACTTTCCTACCCTTCTCTATATCAATCATAAATCCCTAAACCCTACTTCAGTGTTTGGTTCTCTTTATTTATTCTTTTTTAGTTTCATTTAATTTTCGTTTGTGAATGTCTATAAAGTACTGTAAATGAATAAGAAGTGCATGAGGAATTTTCAGCAGAATGGGAGAATTATGATGTGGATTCTCAATTGGTTGACAAATAATGATATTTTTAAAATTTGTTTTAGTTCAAACTCTTTCCCTAATTAATTGTTAAATAATTTGAATTTGTCCCTAGGTGCATACAAGGTGAATTGATAAATTAAATGAATTGAGAAATTAAATGGAAAACAGCTGCTTTTACTTGTCTTTTTTATTTTATTATAGTGGGCAATGATGTTGGACATCTTGAAGTTATTTCTTGCTAGTAATGAGAATAGGGCTGTTTAATAGAGCTGGAAAATGTTAGTTATTGGGATCTATTCATTTGGGTAAATGTCATGTTTGATTTGGTTGTATGGATTTTCAAAATAGGTCTGTGATGAACTTGAAGATATGATGGAAGAAGGGGGCAACATTGTGGATCACCATGGCTGTGATTTTTTCCCAGAACGATGGTTCAATAGGGTTGTGGTGCTTCAAACTGAGAATTCTTTGTTGTATGATCGATTAGCTAGGAGGTAAATACTTCATTCTCTTTACTTATTTATGCCTAAGATCCTCTTTCAGCCTATTATCTTTTTGTCTTAATCATTCATTTTAGTATTGCTAGCATTCGACTACTTTGGTTGTTTGTTGCAGGGGTTACACGGGTTCAAAGCTTTCGAACAACATTGAATGCGAAATCTTTCAGGTGTTACTAGAGGAAGCGAAAGAGAGTTATCAGGAAGAAATTGTTGTTGCTTTGAGAAGTGATTCAATAGATGACATAAACAATAATGTATCAACTTTATCTGATTGGGTGAGGAGTTGGAACATGTCCTGACCAGATCCTAAATGGTCGTCATTGTATTACTTTGTTGTAATGCATATTTTTATACTTCAGTTTTGAAATCTCAATCAGCCAAGTGCACTGTTTTATTACTAATATTTATTCTTCTTATCTTTTGGAGGTTCCAGTGATTGCTTCCAGTTTTCGTATTTACAATCTGGTAATTTAGCAATGTCTGACGAAAGAATGTTGATGCTGTGGTGGACTGGTGATCTCTATCTTGTTACGGATGCCTTGACAGCAGCAAACTTGGGACTTTTTGTTGTTGCATGTTACGGTTCTTTGAATTATCTTGAATTTCTGTGACGTGTGATCTCTTCAAATACACAAAAAGGAAATAAAGAAAGAAAAAAATGAAGAAGAGGGGGAGTAAACCATTGCGAATCCAAATGCCGTTATAAATCCACAGATCTTGTTTGTATTCCATGGTTCATCCCTCCAACTTCAAAGCCTTTTTCTCAAGTTCGAGAGAAAATTATACACGATCTGAAAATTTTTTTTGGTCCTATTTGCAGGGTTATGTATAACTTCTGGGGAACTGCAAATACATACTACAAAATTGTCTCAAATAACTGCATGGCCACTTGTACTCAAATAACTGCATGGCCTGTTTATCTTTGAGCTGTGGAACTGAATAGAATTGTAGGATGCCAGTTATTGTGATGGGAGGATCAAGCTCTCTTTGAATTGCCTTCCCTTACATAAGTAACTGCAGAAATGTGTTGGCATCTTTGGCTGCAACTCCTTCTCCAGTCCATAATGTGAGATGAGGCCACTGGTTTTTAGAGCTCATCTTGTTGCCAGTTACCGAGCATGGGTAAGCTTCTAATGCTGCCAATTTCCTAGAAAATAGTAGCCCAGTTATATATCCACAGGCACTTTTCATTAGGAAACCAGCCATTATTTGCAACAGCAGTAACGCCATGACTCCTCTTGTGAGCAAGCGTCACATGAGCTTTTGTGAGGCTATTCTTTAGATTTTTCTCCTTGAAGAAGGCTTCAATCTTAGGATCCTCCTCAGCTAACCGATTTAAGTAAGAAAGGAAACAATACAAAATTGTTATACTGAATCTTATCCCATAGATAATGCCACATTGATACTTGCTTCACACTTCTCCAACCATACCCCGAGTACTAGATGTAAGAAGACAAAACAAAAAGGTCCATACTCCATAGCTATTACCAACTGTACAGAGGACTTCAGGTTCGCAAAATACGTACACCACATGGCTTCTCAAAAACTTCTAGAAGAGCAAATGAAATCAAGCGAGATCTGAATTTGAATCTTCATAGGAAATGGAATTGGAATAACCTTAAAATTGAATTCTGTACTCAAATGCTACAGGCACAATTTATATCCAATTAAGTTCCTAACCTAAAGAACCACAGATAGAGTAAAGAGTATGTTACTAAATTTACAAGACTAGGTAGAAGAAAACATTCATTAACTCACCCTTTGGAGGAATTCATGGATTTCTGCAACAAGCAAGATCACAGTAGCGTATACTGTAAGCCCCAAGCCTTCTTTTCTCAATGATTGGTGCTGTATACTCACCCTTTGCAACTGCTTTTAGTTGTTCCAAGCGTTTCTTGACAGCAAATTTGAATGGAACCTGAAAGGACATATAATGAGAAAACAACACAGTAGAAATTATTTTTTCCAAGACTTGCTTGACCAGAGGAAATTTTCTTTGATTGTTTTTTCCCGTTAATTGTATATGTTTACATTTTAGTATGTACAGCACAAGCGAGGGAGCATGCTTCTGATTTTGCGTGGGCTTCAAGGGAAAGCTAGTTCAACTATTTTTTGTTTAATGAGCATCCATGGCAAAAGCCTACAAGTAAGCCACTTGCGCATCATGGTGATCCTTGGAGCACCAAGTTGTTCGGGAAGAGGGTATTACTTACCGATGTGCAGATGAAGATGATCATAAGATATTATACAACTATTCAAACCAAATAGGCATTCACTTGCACTGAATCCAGGTACTCAGAATTGCTTGATAAAATCTCTGACAATTGCGTCTCCCGTTTAGTCCACTCCATTGCATAGGTTCCTTCGGTTGACTTCAATATGAAAGAAAATCAATGAATGCATTCAAGAAAAAAAACGAATCAGAGACGGCTAAATTGAATCGACTGGGAAACCCTCCTTTATTATGGTTCTCGGGACAAAAATTCAGAATAAGACGGAAATTGGAAATCCAATTACCAACCTTCCATGCCTGCTTGTGTGAACCTTGTGTAGGTTTATCCCCTCTTCCAAAACTTTTTTCGCAGAATCAGGTATAGGAGACCTATACAGGTAATGGTAAGAAAGAAGAAACACTTTAAGCACATCAAATACAATGAAGATAAGATGACAAAATAAGTATGTCTCAAATGGAGAACAAAGTTTGTCCAAATGGAATCAAAATTAGAAACAACAAAGGAAAACAGAGCGTCGACTGAAACATATCCTCGCTAAACCTACACATTTTAACTACATTTTTGCAATGCTGTCACTTGGTATAAATATATCTTGCACAAAAATCCATCTACATAGCCTCTATCAAACAATTAGTCTCTCATTATCTTTAAGTAATGTTACTGATAGAACTTGATCGCTAAATTATGGGAAAAAAATATTATGCACAGGTCCAGCTCATGCAACGCGTTAACTCCAAAGAAGGCAGTAAACTTTGCAATGGACAAAAACACAACTTTTCCCACATTAAGATTCAACTTATGATACTGAGCTTGGAGATGGATCATGGTTGCTGTCACATGGCAGTGTGAATGAGGCAGCAAAGAAGCCAGTTGGAACGATTGACATGAAAGTATATCAAAGAAAGTAGGGGTTTTACGGATCCCTTCTCACATGAAAGAATAATAGTCTCCATCTCTTTGTCCCCCTTTAACATTTGGCTATCTCTTGAGGAGGGAAGCTTACTAAACGACTCCATGTGTTGTAGACTTGTAGTTGGACTTGCCAATTTTGCTCATTGAAAGTATTTGGCATTTATTAGTGCTAGATCTTTTTGCTTTCTTTTCCACAACATTTGTTCTTCTTCTTTTTTTTTAACAAGAAATTACACCAATGTATGCATGGCTAATATCATATTTAGGCCAATATTAGGATGATAGCGTATATAACGTTAGTGCATATAAGATTAATCCATAAAATATTTCAAAAGTTATGGTAAACTTATATAAAATATGAATACCATATCATGTATAATAATCAAATTAGTTTAGTCAAAATAGTATGAGAGTTCACAAGAGCTGGCACTCCCATGGACTGCATTGTGCTTTAATTTGTAGCCTATTGTCAATATAAGTATTGTGGATTTTCCTTCAAAAAACAGAACGTCCAATTTTTCCCTATCTCTGTACTCTTGACAATTACCCTAATAGGATTATAGAATAGGATTACAAAATCCCTATCTCTGTACTCTTGCCTGTATTCTTGACACAATTACCCTAATATCAGCTAAAAGAAACTTTTATTACTTATATATATTAGGGTAATTGTGTCATTTAGTCTGCCTCCATTAGTTTTGACAATTTCTATTGTTGTTTCAAATTAGTTCAAACCATGAGGGGTCAAAATGTATGATTTGAAACCATAACGATTTTTTTGTAGATTAGCACAGGGGACTTTTTTTGTATTTTACCCTTTGGTTATTGTTCTTGCACTCCATTCTGCCACTTCTTTTTTGCCTTTGATTTGAACAAAATTTTGACTTCACTAATTCACTCCTTCCGGTAAAATTTTTGTGAAACCTTTTGTTTTTAATTTTATTTGAAGTATAGATTTTACTGTTATGATATTATTCATTATTTTTATGACACAAAAATAAAAATTTTCATCATGGGTGGCAAAATTTGTTAAATTTATGCAAGTGAAAAAGCATTTTTATTAAACTTCTAATTGTTCTTATTGGTGCTAAAACTTACGGAAAATTCTATTGTCCCTTTTGGTACCATTCCGTCAATTTGTATCTCTCATTAAAGATAAATAGTTTAAATTTTAACATTTAACAATATTTAATTTAAGGATCAATAAGAGGGTCAATATTTAATTTAAGTCAAGTTGTTGATTTGAGTAGCTCGAGAATTCAAGTTGAGTTACTTGGTTTAACATCACCTTTACTGTTTAGTGGTTGGGGCTTTAATTCTATCTAAAAAAGTGAAATGAAATGCTAAAAAAAGGAAATTTTGACGTGTGACCAAAAATATTTTTAGGGATTAAATTTAAATGCAAATGGTTATTTGTAGGTTTTTGAAAAATTTGATTTGAAACTAAATCAAGAGTATGAATTACATTGTAAGTTTTTGAAATTTTAGTTCTTTTCTTTTTACCCTTCCACTCCTTTCTACACCTAATTGCTAAGCATAAGGTTTAAACTCTAAACCTAACAATGGGGAAGACCCTAGAACTCTAAATATAGTCTAAGAGTACTTTTCATTATTTATTATACTTTAATAATGTAAATGAAGCTAAATAATAACAACCTGATAGTCTATAACAATTATTATCAACCATATTTAAATTAAGTATATAATTTATCAAACACGAGTATTACATTGATTTTGACTTTTAATTATTAGTCAGGATAAAAAAAAGTACAGGATATCTAATTATGGTAAATATAGGTATATGATTAAAAAATTGTTCTAATGATAAAAACTAGCATATGTGCAAATCTATATTATTTAGAGTATAACCACTAAAGATGTTTAATCTAATTAAAAACATATTTATTGATATTTATATTTATATCTCAATTAATAATCAGTCTACTTGCATCTATATTTCAATAAATGGCAAATGTTTGGGTCATTCAAGTGCCAATAGTTCACTATGTTTTTAAGATATTTGTTGAGTATAAGTTAGAATTGATCATAATTAGGTTTCAATTAATAAGCCAATTTTCATACTTATTGGCACAGCATATAAAACTATCATAAAAGTATTTACATTTTATCACGTATTAGACAAACCGTGATAAAAGTGGACTATTTATCACAATAATTAAGCAATCGTGATAACGATATGTTACCGTGACAAAAGAATGTGTAGTAAAAATTTTTTGTAACCACAAATGTCAAAACTGCGTGAAAAAGTCACTTTTGCACACGGATTGGGAACTGTGTCAAAAAATTGTGGTAAACACTCATTTTTTTAGTGGGTATTATAGTGTATAATTTTGTGTGTTTGCTTTCTTTTGTATTATATTTTTGTCAATGTGGAAACCCTAATTTTAATTCGATCAGTTCGGAGATTTTAATTGTTTAAAAAAAAAGTAAACAGAAGTTATTCGATTATTTGAATTAATACAGAGTTGCTTATGCTGAAAAAGGCTCCTCTATTAAGAAAGTGGATTAAAATCACATTAGAAAAAGTATTAGTCTCCAACCTCTTTCTTTGTCTTGGTATTATGAAATGCACTCTAACTCAAATTCGTTGTAGTAAATGAAAATGTTTGTAGAAAGGATGTTGCTGCTTCTACTTGGCCTATCTGTCCATATATTTTTCGAGCGGTATAGGGTCGTCATTTTATGTATTGCTGGCAGCTACAACCGGTCAAATAGATTTGCAGATTTAGGATGGAGACCTATCAAACCTAGCAGATTGTTTTAGAAAGCGGGTACTTATTGATGAAGATAAAATTTGAAGGAACTTGTATTAATTTATTAGTTGACATTGCATAATTGATGCTGTTAGGAAATTATAATCAAAGACGGGTTTAAGAGGGGGCTGGAAGGACCCCCCCCCCCCCCCCCCTCCTCAAAAAAAAAACGAAGGTAGAACTCATGTGCAATTATCAAGGAACTACGAATATGGATCGTAAATAAGGTAAAACTTGTAAAACTATTAAGAAATATTTTTAGACACACATTAGCACATCTAAATTGCATCTATTTTGCCATATGAATGCACTCAATCACAATAGTTGCACTGCTTGCATTTGGATATTTTCTTATATTAACTGCACTTTTTTTAAAAAAATAAAATAAAATAAAACTAACGCCTGCCAAACTAAAATTTTAATGTAGAAAAATGTATAATAAATAAAAAATTTAAGTAATATGTGAGACATGAGTTGGTAAAAGAACTAATATCAGTTCAATATTGTGCCAATTAGAATCTAACTTTTGAACGAAGAGTGTTTTTTTTCCTTTTGTAACATTTTCAATTGATCATTATTTTCCCCTTATTCTATAGTTTTGGATAAATCTTTGTTGAAAAGATTCTTTTTCATGTAAATCAATTTAATTTACATTAAAAGAAAGTTAAATTACAAAGTTGCACCACTATTAGTCTTCTAATTTGAAAGAACTTAAAGAAACTTGAGTGTTCGAGGGGAGACTTCAAACCTTACAAACGAAGGGTTTAAGAATCAATCCATAAATCTTACCATTACTATCTAATATCCTTCTCTTTCAATACTTATATTACCTAACAAAGCTAATAAAATTTTGACTTAAAATAGGGTAGGCTTGGACTTCATGCTTTTAGTGTTGCCCCCTTTGAATTAAAATCCTGGTACCGTCTCTGGCAATAATAGGCTGATCCTCCGATGATAAAATCTAGATGTACATTCTCCTACAATGTGTTGAGCTAATGACTTTTCTATATAGGTGGGTTCAGGGCAAATGCAAATAAATTTTATGAAGCTTGGGAAGATAATATCGATAAATTGTTGGATGCGCAACAAATCAATTTGTGTTAGCGTCTGTAATCAATTTGCATTAGCGTCTGTAATCTATGCTTAGCATTTATTTCTTGTAAGTAAATTAAATATTGTGCTTAATTAACTAAGTTTATTTTAGTCTTGTCACTCTACAGATTTGCATCGAATAATATTTTGGTGCTATTGTCTTTAGTGCGATTCTGTTTTGGAATACTCTTGTGATAGAGGTGCTTACATATCTCTAAAACATTGTTTTAAATTCCTTTGAAAAAAAATTTCTTTGTCTTTTGGTTTCCTTGTTGACAAGGTTTAATTTTACTTTTCTTGCACTGTGGAAGTGACAAACTATAATGCCAAGTTACGCAAATTTCACTAATTTTCTTCTGTATCACTATTTGATTGTGCAGGCAAAGGAAATTAGAAAAATTGGAGTGAATTATAGCACGAGGGAGAATGTGGCGGATGATGTTTATATTGCGGCAAATAGTCTCTCAAGGACGTTTATGACCAAACAAAACTATATATACCCACCAATAATGTTTATATTGATGTTTATATTTAAAGGTGGTAATTTCTGGCACAATACAACATGATTCGAACATATTATGAAATTAACAAATTTTAACACGACCTGAACTTTGATAAATCATTATTAGGTCAATCTATTAGTTACATGAACATAAGCAGGTTGGGTAAGGTCAACCTACGAGCTGACATGCTAACTTGATATAGTGCTTATTTTATGATAATAATTAAACCCTATTGGTCAGTATTTAGCAAAAACTAATAACGATCAAATTTGGCTTGAAGATTTCAATTAAAAGTTTTGAAAACTCACAAGTTTTATATCTTATCATATATGAAACTATATGATCATGTTTTGAAAAGGTTAATTGGATTGCATTTTCTAGAGAACTTTTGGAGAAAAATTACTTTAGTACTCTTAGGATGACACATATGTGAGATAAAAGATAATTAAAAAAATGTGTAGAAGGAATATCAATAGAAAATGCAAAAATTTTTCAAAAGAATAGCAATCCAAATAATGCCGAATTTCTAACTTATATTATGCTTGGAAACCTTCAACATCTATTATTTTTGTGAATGTTTTGAAAATTTTAAATTTTATGTTGACTATGTATTTAAAAAATTTTATCGTGTGTTTTAACATTAGCAACATTGAATTTTGATTACATGATCAAATGAGTTAAAATAAGTTATTAAAGTGCTAGATTATTTTTAGCATAGGTTAATAGATTGATTTGACAAAATAATGCATCATACCAAAACTATTTTAATCATATAAAGTGTTTAATGGGTTATACGGATTGGGTTGGATCAACACGTTAACAAATAAGTTAGGACACAACACAGACATGAAAGTACGAATGACGACATAAATAATCGCTTAAAGGCGTTTGAGATCAAACAAAACTATATATACACACAAATAAACTAGAATTGTAAAAGACTAAAATAATTCTAATTACGTAATTAAGAAGAAGAAGGTTAGTTTGTACAAACTCTCACCCCCTCCCCCAGAATGAAGGTAGGATGCAGTTTACGTAATTAAGAAGAAGAAGGTTTTGTTACAAACTCTCTCTTTTCCAGCCACAAATAAATTAGACTTTGTAATTAAGAAGAAGGTTAGTTTGTACAACTCTCACTCCCTCCCCAGAAGGTAGGATGCAGTTGCATCACGCTATGCATCAAACTCCACCTAACTCTCACCTCCCCTGAATCTAACGATACAATTACGAGAGGGGTTTTTCTTCATTGATAAACACGAGTTTTGACTCCTCCTTTTAATATTCTAAATATAATAAAAAGATAATAAAAAAGTCATTAAACCCATCGAATTAACTTCTCATTGATGTATTGTTTCATCAAAATTCAATCTAAAATCACGATGATATTCTCTTGTTCTTGAGCAGGTCTCTTTCATCTTTTTAGATTTATGCTCTACTACGACGGGTGAAGATTCACCGGATTTTCAATAAATCCACGAGAGATTATTTCTAAAAGAGCTCCATTGAATCCGGTATCAAATATAGAACCAATTCCTATAATTATGAAACCATATGAGATACTTCCTGCCATGCATCAACCAACTTAACATCTACAAAACTGTATGCTATCAACCAACGTAACATCTACATGTACCGCTGTGTCATGAACTCATGTTGTCACTTGGTAGCGGTGGGAGAGTTGGCTTGCGTGCCCTCTAATTATTAGAGGGAGGACATAAAGAAAAAGAGATAAGTGCTCCTGAACTACTTGTAATAAACTATTTCTGCTACTTAGCAGCTGGCTATGTCAATTTCTGTTGTTATGCTTTGTTAGCTCATATCTTAAGTTGCAATTGTTTTCCGAAATTTGGATTGTTCTAGTCTCACAAGCGTTTGATTAGTACAAAAAGCTGGATTGTTCTGAAATTTGTGTGTGTGTGTTTTTTTTTAAAGCTAGACTGTACAAGATCCGAAGAAGAATAAGTAGCAGATAGAGAAAGGCATTCAGTTAGTGCAACAAAGCGAAACAGAATTTTCTATAATTCTTTCAATTTTTGGTAAAAGAAATCACACTAAGAATTTAGCATTAAATTTTGATTATTTCACCATTAGTCAAACTCAGAAAAATCAACTTTGCACTGCAAAGTTCTCCTTAAACTTAAATGGTTCACTGGTGGGATACTTTTCAAGCTCTCGTGGATTGAGAGACAAGGGGATCCAGTTTCTCCATACCATTTTCTCTTAGCTATGGAAGTGTTCTCTTAATTATTTGATGAAGCTGCTCATAACTCCCAATTTCTTTATCATCCAAACTGTCAACCTCTTGGTATCTCTCATCTAACTTTTGCAGATGACTTATTTTTACTCTCTACTGCTAATGTTACTTCAGTGACGATTATGAAGTCAATCCTCCTGGAATTTACAAATCTTTCAGTTCTCACTTCAAATCTGAATAAGAGTGAAGTGTTTTTAGCAGGAGTTAGTGACGAATTAGGAGCTCAGCTATGTGCCATTTTGTGGATGCAGAGAGTCTCATTTCCAGTTAGATATCTTGGCGTGCCCTTAATCAGCACAAGGTTATCTGTTTCTGATTGTGCGGTGTTGATTGAGAAGATTCAGAAGAAGGTGAGAGGCTGGAATTCAAAGCTATTGACATATGCTGTTAGATTGCAGCTTGTGGAGTCTGTTTTACTGAACTTACAGATTTATTGCAGTAGCACATTCTTGATTCCAAAAACAGTTATCAAGAAAATTGAGGCTGTCCTCACTGCTTTCTTATGGAAAGGGACTCCTACAGCTAAGACAGGGATCAAAGTTAGTTGGCAGGAGATGTGTAAACCAGTCAAGCAGGGAGGATGGGAATAAAGCTCTTATCATGAAGCAAATTTGGAATACAGCTCTGAAGAAAGACTCTCTGTGGATTGCCTGGGTTCACATCGTAAAGCTCAAGAATAAATGTTTGTAGGCAACACCAATTCCTAGTGATTGCTCATGGTACCGAAGGAACCTACTTCAACTCCGGTCAGCTGCTCGTCCCTACATCATTTCAACCATTAGCAGTGGTGAGTGACTGGTGAGGACACATTCCTATGGCATGATAACTGGCATGCTAGGGGCCCTCTCCTCAACTACTGTGGTCCAGATATTGTTAGGCAATATGGAAGCTCCCTACACGCAAAAGTATCTTCTATTATCCAACATGGAGTATGGATGCAGCCAACTGGGAGTAGGAGAACTGCTGCTGTTGTGGATTTCATACAGTACTTACCCCCTACTGAATATTTGGATCCCTCAATAAAGAATCAGTTAAAGTGGATGGCTAACACTTCCGGGATTTTCACCACTAAATCTGCTGTGGAGATTCTGAGACCCTCGTATCCAAATGTGGAATGGCATCATTTGGTCTGGTTTAAAAACAATATTCCTAAACATTCGTTCATATTATGGATGTTGTGTCGGGATAGACTTAGCACCAAAAATCGATTGCAAAAACGGGGGATTGTTGATGATGACAGGTGTGTTCCATGTAACACAGGTGTTGAAACTGCTGATCACTTATTCTTCAATTGTATCTATTCTGCATGTATTTGGACTAGAATACAAGCTGCTTGCCTAGTGTATCGTGGTACATCTGAATGGAATATGGAGAGATTCAGTGGCTGAATCATCATTTAAAGAGGAATTCTTTTGGTACAGTGATTACGAAGCTTGCTCTTGCAGCAGTGATTTACCATGTATGGAAGGAGAGAAATGCTCGCATTTTCAGTAACAAATTAATTGACTGAAGCTGACATCCTAATTTCAAGAATCATGCAAATCAATGGTACAAGATTCAACAGACCTCCTAGAAACTATCATGTCACATGCAACATGCATCACATTTCTAAGCCTTTCAAATGAATCATCAACACCACACTCATCCTACATCACATAGAATATGTCCAGTATGTGGGCTTTCCAGATGATGGAATATCCTCCAAGAAGTAAGACTTGGGGTTCTTTTCTTACCAGAATAAATGTGAATATGTAGCACAATAGCTTGAAAGATGTCAATAGCATGAAGATTAATAGACCTCCACATTAGTATATTTGCGTACCCAAAAGTTCATGGGGACAACTATTCGTGAGTGAACAATCTGATCCAAAAGACTGATACAAGAGGTGATTATTATGCAGGGATGATTATTGGTTCTATTTACTTATCAGGAGAAAAGATAAAATACCCAGAGAAGCATTATAGAAGAGCTTAAATATACTTTCAACACACCTGTGGTGTCCTAGAATGTCAAAGGAGAGAAATAAGACGAAGAGTTTGCCCCAAAAAAATGCATCCACAATAAAAGAAATTTTAAGCGTTCAAGTGAATGATTTGAGAAATTAAATCAATGCAACAACAAATCTGAAAATGTTTGGAAGGGCGACACGGAAAATTAGAGAGAATTTCATCAACTGTAGATCTTAGTCATCAGATTGATTAGGAGAAGAAAACTTGCTTCTGATTCAGGGGCAAAAAGAAAACAGCAGAATGCTGAGGCAATCTCCACTTTTAAGACATTTACCACATCTATATGCACGCTCTCTTCAAAGCAAGCAATCAAGTTGTAACACGCACTTGATTCAGAAACACCCCATAAAGTGATATAAAAAGAAACCGTGCTAATTCACAGGTTAAAGTACTTGTTTTTATATTGGAGTATATTAGAATGTTAAGACTGGTAACTGAGCCATAATTTAGCTGTGATTTAATAACTTAATAACTTTGACATTGGCAATGTGTTATTTCAATAATGCCAATAAATCTGAAATGAGAAGGTAATTCTCTACTCTTAAGTGAGCAAAATTGACTTCTCGAGAATGTATAGTTTCTTATTTCCCCATAACTTCATGTTCTGCATTCGTTGGTCATCAATAATTAAGAACTGGATCCCTTTGCTTTGTCATTTTACCTTGAATTAAACTAAGATTTATACGGTTTATTGTAACTATCTCGTGGTTTTGTCATTATAATTGTAATGTAACAATGTTAAAATTAATGTAACCCACAATCAAATCATCCTATTATTACCATAGTCATGTATACTTTGTTGCTAAAAGGCCTCAATCTAATGAAAAAACAACAGAGATTGAGATCCCAATAATTATAAGTTTAGGATCCAAACCTTATTATTTCTGACCTTGGTTCGATTCTATATAGAAATCACTTCTCCGTTAGTAGGTTAGTTGTAATATTGCTTGGTAGTAATTAAATTGAATTAACCCCTTAATCTACAGGTTTAATGAAATTCTATCCCAAAAAAAAATATTCCTTATTGAGCTACATTTTCAACCTTGATGCCTAGGGCTATGATTGAATGATGGTTTTCAATAAAAAATAATAATAATAATGTAAGCTCAACCACCTTTGATGGCAGATATGCGATCTTATTAGAAAAGTGTTACAGAATAATTTTAAAAGATCACTTCTAAAAATCATAATTCAATCAGATAGCTCTTGCAGATTTTTATTTGTAGGATATACAATAAAAAAAACTACCATGCAAACAAGCTTATAGTATATTCCTAAAGTGCACAGATCTATTTAAATATATAGTATTTGTTCCATTTAATTGAACTTTGCCAAACTTGAGGAGAATTTTGCCAAGTCAAGAAATCCCCATTCCTCCTTTTTTTCTTTGAATCACTCAACTAAGAAGAGTGTCACATTTTCCAAGTGCCAAATTCAAAGAACCACGTGGGAATTGAATCATGAGAAGTAGCATAGATGAAGGCTATAAAATTGCTCAAAAAGGGGCAAGTAGTAAACGGGCTTGAGAACATCACAATTTTCCAAAATCTTGCGTTTGAGAAATAGTAGTAAACGGGTAGGTGTACAGTTCAATTAGTTCTTCTTTGACATTGCGTTATGGACATCTTGTCCTGTCCAATGTCCATGAACCTTAAACTATTAGTAAAAGGATAAGCTTGACTTTCTATGTATTCCTTATCTTGTCAGGCTAATTTGTCTAGAGTTACAGAATGCATTCACGTGTCCCAGCGGAATAGATATTCATTAGACAGTTTTCATGCAAGTCTTTTACAATGACATATCATGCATGCATCTAAGGAGAAATAGAATTCCTTTTTTTTTTTCCTTTTTTACAAACTTTTTAGAATGCAGGAGTTAGATAAATAGCAAGAAGTATGACAAACCAACTCTCATTTCAGGACAAGCCATTACTCGTAAGCATTATTTTTGTATTAATTCTAATGGGTACCAGGGCACTAGTTAAGATAGTTAAATTACACCTAACTTACTATAACTAGTGGGATCAGCCCATTGATTAGGAAAGGGTTCTTACGGTCTTTCCTTATATCAGATTCAGAATTTGAATCCTATGCCTTTCCAATTGAAAATGGAGAAGGTATAGAGAGGGTTGAGAGGAAGGCCAAAAAAAAAAAAGACACCTAACTTACTATGCACATACTTATATTTATTGTACCTTCTATATTTAGATTTTTTTTTTCAAATTAATGAACCATGAGGGGTACTTGTTAGTCAAACCTTTTAATTTTCAATTTTTCAATACCATAAAGTATTATTTCAAGATTTTTAACTGCAATTTTAGCCTATTAAAATGGGTAAAAGTTTGTTATAACAAAGAGAAAAAGGAAATGACACGGCGAAGTACATGGAGATGATCCATAAAGTCTAATAAAGATGAAAGCATCGTTATAAGATATACAGAACAAAGAATAGACAAAGTATTGCAAACATCATCCATCTATCTCTCAATCATAATGATTCCATCATGAATTTTGTTAGTTATAAACAACACGATACTCTTTAAGCTTTCTAATAATCTGTTATGTGAGCAAATCTTTAAACTACTTATAGATATATTTAAATGAAATACGAAACTACAATGTTTCATAAGTTGGTTAAACAATTGTCATAATTAGTCTGAGTTTTGCATGTGTATCATAGTGACATATGTTACTAATTACGATATGATTTGTTAGTCATTTGATCATAACGAATATCTGTTCAATTCTATATCATTGTGGAAAAATCGAAAAAGAATGGAAGGATATCATGACTCATGGCTACTGACAAATTAGTTATAGATCCTTGCAAATGGAGTATATAGAAACCACCACGTTTGATTAGTTTGTTAAACAATTTCATGAGCGACATTGGTTACTAATTTCCATTTAAGTGTAGTCTATTAGCAAAATCCACAGCTTTATAATTCTCCCATTGTGGATAAAACAAAAGACTCACAAATCCTTTTGAGAATCAAGGACATGTCTTTCCTTTGCAAAATCTTCTTTCTAATTTTGCTTTTGGTAAAAAAAAAAAGCTTGGAAAATGGGAAAGGTTATCCAATTTCAAATTCAATGCTATTCACTAACGCATTTTTCAACGACATGTGGTAATTAATTTTTACAAATTATTTATCAATGAAAAACAGCTGATAATAAAATTTGAATATAAATTATTCTTAAATAAAAAGAACGAGTTTTACCTGCTCAGTCAATCCACTAAAATATTTTTCTTTATTTGATTAACCAATTAAAAGATGCAATTTCCTACTAAGTACATGAAAATATGAGGAGGAAAAATTGAAGGACGTGTGAATGAATGGTGAAAAGGTTCAAAAGGAATTAATAATAGTTCACGGCTTCACTTCACGCCCAATTTCAATCATGCTGAGGAGCTACTAAAGCGGAAAAGAAAAGAACAGTGGGTCCGCAAGCAGTTGTCAGAGAACACGTGGCAAACGGAGAGTGGCCATAAGCTATCAAGGCGTCATTTTACTATTTTAGTGACGCCAGCAAGAAAACCTAAACTGCGTGTCCGGCTTTGCCAATTGGCGGCAGAAATGAGCGTGTGGGCTCCACTTTGCTTACGTGGTGACCGTTAAAAAGACCTAAGCCCCTTACCTCATTCACACGTCCTGGACAAGACAAGGACATGTACTACTACTTCTAACTAATTTTTCAACTTGGGACAGGTAGTAGCAGTAGTTGGTCCGATCTCCCTAAGGTTTTTGTGTTTAATATTAGGGATAATTTCAGAAATCTCCCTGTGAGGTTTTTGACAATTTCACCTAATACTTTTAAGATTTTAATATTACACTTGCCTCCCTTGATTCTGCGAAATGACCATAAGAGTCTTAACATGTTAATATTTTTCATGCAATCAAACAATTCACTCCTAATTTTGTTCATATGAATGCATCACACAATTAAACATTTAATGGAAACAAAAATAAAATTTACTCGTGGAATAACCAATTATGTGCTAAACACAAATTTAACACATTACAAATTGATTTTAACTTTGCTTGAAGAATCTGGAGATAAATAGAAGAAGATGTAAGTTGGGTTTAAAAACTATAGGGCTAATATTGGTACTCTAACATTTGAGAAATTGGAAGTTGTGTTAATGTGGTTATTGAAATTTTTTGAGTTTAACAGTATTACTTTTTTTAAAATTTTGATTAAGGTTTTAGAATTTAGGGAATGATGGTGGTAGTGGTCACGATGATAATGGTACTAAATTGAGATGCAGTAATATGAAAGGTTTAAAATAGTAGAGATGAAGGTTGAAAATGAGTTTGAGATTAATTTTGTGCATGTTCCATAGTTTTGAAATAATTTTATAAGAAGGTGAAATGAACTTTACAATTTCATGAGGGCATTTTGGGTTATTCATTCAAAATTTTGACCATTAAATATTTTTATTACTAAAACAGTAAACTCAAGGAAGGTATATGTAGTTTTTCAAATCTCAAGGAAACTAAGTGAAATTGTTAAAAAGTTCAAGGGAGGTTTGTGAAATTATCCCTTAATATTAATGCGACTTTATATACAATAACACTATTATTATTGTTCTTCTATAAGAATCTGCGTACATGAACAAGATAAGTAATATATTCACAGTATAAATATTTGTATGCACAAATAAAATTATAAGTCGTCATTGGTCTGAGTTGCCTAGAATTATTGTATTAAGTATGAAACTTTAAATACAGTGACACCCTGTTTTTCTTTTCCTATAAGAATTTGTGTATATGAACAAAATATTTGACATAATCACAGTACAAATATTTGTATACACAAATAAAATATTTAAGGGTCAACAACACTTTGCTCCCCTAAATTAGTGGATAATCACACTTTACTCCCTTCATCCTTAAATACATACAGTTTACCCCCCATGAAGATTAGTCAAAGTTAGATACAAAAAAAGGTGAGGGCAATGAGATTATTGCCTTTTTATTCATGAAATTATCTATAACATAATATTATTTATTTTCATTGTTAAAAAATATATATCTTATCTATCGTATCAACTATACAACAATATCTGAAAAAAGCTAAATAATTACTCCTGTTGGGTTAATGTTCACATTTATATATGTTTTGGTTAATTTATTATACTTTAAGTCAAATAAAAAGGATAAATAACACAATACTAATATGCTCATAAGTACCAAATTTCTTTTTGAAAAAGAAGTAATTCTACACTTGTTTTTTGTTTAAAAAAAGTAGTTTTTTTATTATTTTAGTTTACATGAACTTCAAGGCTAATACTATTTTCATGTTTTGTTGATATATTTATAGTTTACTATTATTGCCTTTTCTATTTTAAAAAATGAAATTTGATTTAATCGCTATGTTGCTTCTCTAAGTTTAAAAATAAGGCATATCAGCCATTTTTAACAAATTTGATTAAGAATTTAATATTGGAATGATTTGATAAAAAAAATGACAATCATATTAGTCTAAAAGTTTAAATAAATTAAAATAATAAAAAACTATCTTTAAAAAATGATTAATTAACTTTTTTTTTAAATTCTAGCAATTGTATTTATTTTTAGTATTGTGTAATTTATCCATTTTGTTTGACTTAAAGTCTAATAAATTGATACTAAGTTATAGACACGTTAATGAAATAAAAGGGTAATAATGCCATTGCACTTACTTTTTTTGTATTTGTAACTTTGACTAGTCTTCATGGGGAGTAAAATGTATATAATTAAGATTGAAGGGAGTAAAGTGTGACTACCCTCTTAGTTCAGGGGGCAAAGTGTTATTAACCCAATATTTAATGTACTAATGTGTTTGCTTGTATATCATATTCTATGATAATTACAATAACTACACAGGAACAAATGATTAACAAATTGTATACATCCAGAATGATCTTTAACCATTATACACATGAAAACACACACAAACACAAATATGTGTGTGTATGTTCTTATGATACTGCAAGTAGTGTCTAGCTAGAGCAATAATCAGCTGAAGAGGTATTGCATACTTAAGAAGGTACACCATGTGACATTAAGACGTGGATGTGGATTATAATGCTAATCACATCCTGCAAATCAAGCAAGTAGGTGGTTTTTCCTTATCATGTGAATGCTATATATGGAGAATCCATTTGACTTAATTAGCGAGGTATGATTAGTATCAGTGTATTACTGTACAGTATCAAGTGACATAATTTAACCATCTAATATTTTTCTTTAACAGCCCAAGAAGTTGCCATGCCCGAAACTTGAATGCAATATGTAGTCTTTGTCAATTTTAGTATCTGGTTTTGTGTTGTATTTGAAAAAGTAATGAGGTTTTGGTTTATGTTGTATTTGAGAAATTATTCAAAAGTAACAATCTATTTTCCTTTGAACTCTAACAAGCAATTTTAGACACATATTGTTGGAGTATTTTAATAAAATAGTTAAATTCTCAATTAAAGGTGTAAGTTACAAGGAGAATAAATTGGTAAATGTTTTTGCAATTTATTGGTGTTTGAATGATTTTTGACTAAAGATTTATTATATGAAATTATGGCTTTTCAATTACAATAAATTTTGTAACTTACGATTCAAATTAGAATGTGTCTTGAATAGTTAATAATTTTCAGCATTTATTTAGCATATTATTAGTGTAGGTTATGTTTGACTAATTTTTCTTCACCTATAAATATGTATAGTTGACAAAGAAAAAGGTGCAACAACAACTTATGTTTTGCGAGCTATAATTCATAGGAGAAAAACTATCTACTCCTTTGTTATTTTCTATCTCATAGTTTGGCAAGAAAAACCGGTGTTAGTGGAACTATACTCTCTTAGTTGTGTAGATTAATGAGAGTAACAGCAAGTATGGCTCTCGGCTGTTGTATCCTGGGGGTGATAAGTCAAAAATTCTGCTGCACATGAGTTGATTCTTTCGCAGAGACTTGAATCACCTTAAGGAAAGTGAAATATCCGTGCCTTTAACCCTCCACATTTGTGCATTATTACATTATCATTTTAACTATTTTTGAATTGTTATAGTTATTGTTATAACTGCTGTTAATTTTTCTATTTGACATTTGTATTTTTGTTCTAGTGGAACAACACATTATCCAAACAAACTTATATAGGAATTGAGGTCCCTTAATAAGATAATTCGAAATTCAGAAACATGTTTACTTCAACAAAAATAAGTGTCAATGTTCTGCATTCTCTCAATTCAGCCTGCAGTATTGAAGAATTTCTTTGCTGATAGTCTTGTCTTTTGGCAACATAATACCCTATAATATATTTTTGTAGTTATAATCCAATAAAGTATTATAAATTGAGGTTCCATTTGAACAAGATGAATAACCACCTGACGAGTAGTGGATCACGTGCGGATCATTATAATATGGAGAATCAGTTGATTCAAGGCCGGTGTGATTGGTTGGCCAATTCTTCAATACACCAACACAAAGGTTGATCGTAGACTTTGATGAAAAATGCCGTATCATATGAAGACAAAAGTGCTTCTGCATTATGAAAACTATAATTCGTTATCATTTATTTCCATGTGTATTCTAAGCTTTAAATCCGTGGGGGACTCAAATTATTTTCGCTATTGTTAGCTTTAGTCTTTCATCGGTTCAATGCCAACAAACTTTAGGAATATCCTTACATCATTCGATTTTTGTTTTATTATAGAATAATCGAAGAAATGAATGAGACGAAAGATAATAGCTTACCTAAAACTCACTGTTTAGTGTCTAGAATAATACATAGGAAACTTGTAGAGTAGCCATCTGAATTCCGATCTGGTCATCTAATGCAATCAAAAGAATCAAGAAATTGATATTTTTGGAGAAATAATGATACTTTAACTTTGATGTTGTTGTCAAAGAATTTTCCCTATAACAAGCCAAGGGACAAGACAACAACAACAGATTTTCTTCTGTGATTCACGTGATTGGGGATTGAATGAATGAATAACATAATCCCTTAATGAACTGCTTGATTTGAGCGAATGGGAGTGAAAGAAAAAGAAAGGAAATGGAGAGAAGATTTTTTATGTTTGGATTGATTTTTGAGGAGGGTAAAGAAAGGATAAGGATGGATAAGTGCTAGTTATTTTTGTCATCCTACTTTCAGTCCAAAAGTGGGTGAAAACGGAGAGAAAGAACACCAAAATTAAAAGTGGATGTGTTTGGGTAGGAGATTATTTGGAATAATACTATAGGAGTTTTTGTGATGTGATGTATGCGAAATAAAAAAACAGTTAAAAATTCTGTTTATAATCCAAGTTGAAAAATATTTGAAAACTTTTGTTGCAAATCATGCTAATCAAATGGATCCAATGAAAATTTTTAAATTTTTTAAAAAACCTAGTATGTGTTTACAAATTAGACTTTTAAGTTATGGATAAAAATGTAACTAATGCATGATAGTTTTCTTTTGTTTCTTTTCATAATCCAAACAAGATGGATGGATCCCAATTTCCTCTACCCTCCTTTCTTTTCTTTTTTTTCTTTTCTTTTCTACTAGAGTCCCCTTCTTTTATTTCCTTCCCTTTCCTCCAATCCAAATGGTGACTAAGTCAGTTGAGAGAGTAAGCAAATAAAATTTAAGCTCATGTAAATCCAGTAATCTGTTATTGAAACTCAAAAACTAAGACTGACTTTTAATGCAAGTATTATTCTCGTTCACACGTTTATGCATATAGTTGTGATTTTCAACCCAACAGTATTTTCTTGGAAAAACAACAATTCTAAAGAACAAAAAAACTTAGGGTGATTAATCCCTTGTGCAGAAAGTTTTCTTGCTTTGGCTCAAAGGAACTAGGGGCATGTTATTTCCCAAGCTAAACAACAATGTTTATGCTCCATTCAAAGCTTCGGCTAAGGATGGATTCACACTTTGACACCGACTACTTCTTGGCTTTGAACAGCTAAGAGATAGAGTTTGAGATTCAAAGTGCGACAATGACAACCAATTCTCCAAACTTTAAGCCAACAAAGCAAAGGTAAATTGAGGGCTTTTAGAATAACTTAGGGATGATTTGGTTGGTTAGAATATAGTGGGGGAGCTAGGATTGATTTTTACTTGGGGCACAAATAATAACAATTTTTTATTTTACTTTTTTTGCATTTAGTTCATAGTAATCATATTTACCTAGTAAACAATGACAATAAATGTGTTTAATGACAAAGAAAAGTGCAAAGAACCCACCAATGGCCTAGAGACATTAGAATATTAATTGATTTTGTAATAAAAATCTCATTAAAATAACATAAATGTTTTTCATTGAGTGGACTACAATACTTTAAAGCACTAGATATTTACTTGTAATAGTTAAAGCATTCACCTGTGAATTTTATTAATTGTCTTCTTTTATGGACAGATGTTATCAAATTAATATAATAGATACGTGTACGTATAGCCTTTTGATAATCTTTTTTTTAAATTAATTTTTGTAAGGAATGGATGGGATTCAAGAAAACGATGAGAGGAAAAAAAGGATCTAAGACAGAACGTCTAATCTTCAACCTTAACCACTAAAACAGCTATTAGAAGGTAGCTTTGCCTGTGTTCTAACATATAAAAACTCCAAAATAATGGTCTTCGCCATAACTTTATATGATTTAGTCACTAGATTTTACCAATGTCCACATGATGATTTTTCATTTACGAGGCCATTGAATATCACAAATTTGGACGAATGTGAAAGTTGAAACTCCAAAAATCAGCAAACCAGGGCACGTATTCAAGCTAAATATATAGATGGCAGCAAGAGAACCTCAGAGAACTACGGAACAAGTGTCCCAATCAATAAAATTGTTAACAGATTACGGTTTAAAAATTCCAACTTCAATATCGAAGTTGGTGGGAATATCACCTAATTGATTTATTGGTTTAGAGGCTTTAGACCAGTTTGGATCAACCATCCTATCACGAACAATTTAATTGCTAAAAACGAATATGATATGCTTTACACACATATATAGTTCGCTTTAAGATTTCAAATCATTTTTACTTTTGTGGTCGTAATAGTATTTGTTTTGAAATTAAACAATTAGCCATGACTTTTGTACAATATGTCATGTCTATTAATCTAATTCGATCATTTCAAGATTGCGATTTTTGGATAATTAATTTATTATTTTCTTGTTTGATTTTACATCTAGAGATTTATTATTATCATAAAAGGTAAAACTCAGAATCAACCCAAAAATAGTTTAAGTCAAATTCTTCTCTATAATCACTTTGAGTAATCAGTTTTTGTACTAAAATCTACAGCAAAACAAGAAAAAGTCCATCACCTCTTATTTTATTGTCATTAACTACGGGGAGAATTTGCAATATTTGAAGACTTACCGGGTCATACGCTTAACATTTTATAGCTTTTTTTTTAATAATGTTCTGTATACATTTAAACTAATTAACATCAAATTCTCTGGTAATCAGCTTTGCAAGTTGAAAATCAAATATTATTTCTACACTCAACATATTACATACGGGCTTTTGTCATCTTAAAATACTGATTTATTTTCCCCGAAAGTCATACATTCAACATTGCACAGCAATTTTTAATAAAATTTTCTGTGGGGTTCGTTAATTATACAGTATACAGTAACTAAAGGATCGAATAATGAGGGAATATTAGTTCAATGGTCAAGGATTTTAATTTGTTTATGAGAATTTAATATTTATATCTTTTCTCCTAATTTATGGGAAAGTTGTAAAAACTGGAACATTTTGCTATGCGTGTGTGAGAGAGAGAGCGCAATGGTGTATCGCCGGGTACTTTGACCATTATTATATGTCAAATTAGAAAAGCAAGTTCTTTAATGGAAATTGCAACTATTGGAAATGAAAATAATAGATTTAGAACATTAATTATGTAGATCCATTTATCTGTGAGCAATTAAGCTCAAAGCTTCTAAACAATAAGTACCTGAACCATGATATAAAAAAGGACTAACTCTATTTTGTACTCTCAAACTTGTATTACTTTTTCACTTTGTACCTTAACCTTCAATTCTAGACACGTTGCACTTTAACACTAAATTTTGAAACACTTCGCATCCTAAACTCCAAAGTTTGTCGCATTTAAATCCAATCAATGATAATGTTAGTAAAATTAATAGCATGATGAGGACCTACAAATTAATGATAATTTGCCAAAGTGGTCAAAAGGAGCCAAAATATCGCAACTAGAATAAAACGATGCATTATCATTATTTTGTATTGTCTTTTATTTTGTTAATATTATTAGTGATTTGGCTCATATAAATCCATGACAATGTGTTGATATTGGTCAAAAATAGCCGAGAGATCATAATAAGAACAAATGATAGATTGCCATTAATTTATACCATCTTTTATCTTGTTAGTTTTGCTAACGCTGTCATTGATTAGACCTAAATAGGACAAACTTGAAAGTTTAGAGTATAAAGAGTCAAAAATCGAGAGTTTAGTGCACAACATGTTCAAATTTGAAGTTTAGGATGCAAAGTGAAAAAGTGATACAAGTTTAGAGGTGCAAAATAAAATTAATCCATCCATATAACAATATTTGAACATCAAAAGCATATCCATTTTCTTCCTAAAATTAAATGTACGTGTTACATGACCATCATCAGCTATTCTAGCATTGTGGCTCATGGGTTACCAAATGCTTTTAATTCTTTAAAACATCAACTGGGTTCAACAAAATGAGAATAATTGGTAAAGTAAAAATGACTTCTTTTATGTTGCATGCAAGTTACTTCGTGAATAAAATCAGCATGCCTATTTTCCCCTATTATTTGGCTGATTGCAGGAGTGACAAGCAAATCAGCAACTATGGCTCTATCCTCAATTAGTCCAGGGAAGAAAGAAAGATCACAATAATTGAAATATTGTAGTAGGACTCAGATACTGACTAAAATGATGAGCTCCTGTTTGGGTGTGACAGTGAAGGAGGCAAGTATGAATATAAACTATTTGAAGGGCATTGTCATATAGAATTTTAGTGTGGTCATATGCTGAGAAATTAGCTTAGTACAATAACATAATTACATTAAATTGTATGGAGATAAGGGGTCCACGGCTGCGTCCTCAGTTCCCCCCACAACAATTTTTTAATAGCACAGAGAAAATGCACTGATTTTTTTACTTATATTTTAGGATGATGTCATATTTTTGTGATGCAATCACTAAAAGACAAGATAACTGATTGAATTTTTCAAACGTAGGAAACAATTAGTTAAGACCCCAACTTGGTATCATATAGGATATCATTAATTAATCACTAAAGAAAGTATGAACACAAAAAAAATAAAAAATAAAAATCAGTATAGTTTTGAGATAATACATATGACATTTCTCAAATTGAAAATTTATACACACATCATAATAATTGTCTTCAAACAAGTATAGTAAAACTATAGGCCTAATTTTCCTACCTAATTTTTTCCTTTTTTTTTTCTAATGCTTCTTCTTCCTAGCATACTTATTACACTTACCCCCTTTTTTATCTCTCTCTCTCTCTCTCTCTCTCTTTTTCAAGAATTTCAGTACCAAAGACAATCAACAAGGCCTTGTGGCCCAACTGAAGTTGATGGTGGCTCCTGATCAACTGCTGATTTTCTTCCCATCTCAAAATTTGAGACAACTGATGAAATTTCAGTATTCATATCAGTGCTTATGCCTGTCTCCTGAGAAGCACTAACCCTCTCCTGCTGCTCAGTTTTGAAGCTCTGTTTCAACATATTCTGGCCACAGCTTTCAATCAAAGTCCTCAGAGCTGAGGTTTCTTGCATTGGAATTGAGCCTGGAAATTGGTAATTCCCTTGAACAGGACCAAGCTGAGTCCAAGAAAATGCATTCGAGAAAGGCCCTCTTGAGAAAACATCCAGGGGATTGGAAGTAGAAGGTGCAAAAGCAGGATTGCTGAAATAACTCAACAGCATATCTTCCTGCAGGCTCTTGTTCTGGGCAGAAGAAAAGGGGCTGGAGAAGCAGTGCACGTGGCCAGATTCCGGCAAGCCTGTGGGCTTTGATGAAGCTCCATTGTAGGTTGGAGAATCCATCAATGGTGGCAGCAGAGAAGGAGCAAATTCGGTTTCAATAGAATTGGACCTCAGGAGTCCTGATATATGGATTTTCTTCCCACCAGCAGTTTTCTGGAACACCCTGCAGATTACCCACTCATTCTGCACAATTATCCAACAAAAATCGATCCTTTCTGTTCAGTCCAAAATCTTTTAAATAATGGGACAAATATTCAAGCATCTTGAAAAGGAAGAGAGGAAGAAAAAGCAGGGGAAAACAGAGGAAAAAGAAACCAGATTGAAGTCGCTGACCTTTGCTGTTTTGGGCAGATTTTGAAGAGAGAATTTGCCCTCTAATCTGAACTCATGGGTGACCCAATTGGTCTTCTCTCCTTTTGGAGCTCTTCCCTTGTAGAAAACAAGGGTTTTCTTCATTCCAACAAGGGATTTTCCACGGAAAATTTCCTTGTCTTTTCCGGTGGCTTTCCAGTATCCTTTTGCAGTAGCCCTGTTGGTCCTCAACCCCGTAGGATATTTCTTATCCCTCACACCAAAAAAGTACCACTCTTTTTCCCCCATTTTCGCCTTCCCTGCACAAAACATCAACAAACCCATTGGAAAAAGATCTTATCTTTGAAGAGAAAGAAAAGCGAAAAATTTGTTCAACTTACAGGGCAAATCCCAAGGTTCAACCTTGTTCATATCCACTTCACCAATGGCTATTGCTGAGAAGCTGTTATCAACAACCTTTTTGGACAAATAATGAGTGATCAGCTCTTCATCAGTGGGATGAAATCGGAAGCCCGGAGGCAGGTCCAGCTGATGATCATCCCCATTAACAAGAGCAGAATAGTTTTCCATCATCCCCTAAACCTGAGTTTTGAACCAAGAAAAGAATATGATTTTCTCTGTTTTCAGCCTCAGATTCTACGCCTAATCCACCAGTACCTTGAAATCTCAAATGGGTTCTGGCCAAACAGCTTCAACTATTGTCAACTTATATACACAAGCAAGAAGAGGAAGAAAGCTACAGGAAAGTCAGAAAGAAGTGAAAAAGATAGAAAAAAGATGAAGAGGAGCCATGAAACAGACCTGAAAGTTTGATAGAAAGTGTTAAGAAAAAAAACAGGCAGAGTGAAGAGAAGAAGGCAATAAATACTGCTATTTGAGGGGATGGGGATAGAAAGAAACGTGATTTCTAAGGAACTGAAGAGGTTGTTTTGGCCCTCTCTTATTTATGCTGCTATAAATCTGTCCTCCTCTAAAATTTTGACCAAATACAGGTCATTTCCATAAAGCCATTGCACCCAATCCCCATGCATGTAATTCAACAGTGGTAATAAGAATTTGTCAACAGTTTGGTATTGCGTTCAAATCTTAAATTAAATACAACCTTAATCAAAGAATTTGAACAGTTGAACAGGGGCTTTTTTGTTGATTAGTTCAAGGACCAAAGGCTTGACAAGGTTACTTTCGTGGTTGTTTCAACCGTATACCAGAACTGGCCAATATGCATCCATATATATGTTTCCAAGCACAATTAATTATGCTTTTAACATAACTAATACATTCCATCCATGACTCATATAGAGGGATTAGATGTAAAAAGAATAAACCAGCGTCAGCCACTAGGCACGCTTCTTTTTCTCATCTGAGAACTGGGATTTCATTCTAAACGCTTTTTTTCCCCTAATGGTAAATTTTATTGGGATTAATCTTTTATACACTGACAGTGTATACACTATCACCATTGGATGCATGACAACTCATCTGAATTTAAATTTAAAACCCCAAATTTGCTCATGTATCATGCATCCAACCGTGACAGTGTATATACTGTCAGTGTATATAAGATTTACTCATTTTACTGACATAAAAAAAACAGAAAGAAAAGCATGGTGAAGTTAGCTTTCTTTCATATTGAAAAACAGAAATCTTACCATTATTTGAAAACAGCTGTCTGCATGAATACAAAGAAGAATACAGAAAGTTAACATCAGGTACCTAATATTAGCTTAAATCCCATTTGTAAGTGACAATGACCATTTTAAGCCCAAACTGCTTTTCAATTTGACAAGAGAAAAGGAATTAAGAGGCTGAAAGGCTAAATAGTGGCATGGTACTAGCATTCTTGTTCTCTTATCTTGGACACCTGTATCTCAAAAATAGTGTTGTGCAGAGGAAATGTCAATATCTTTGTGATATTCAAGGCCTTTTTATATGATAGTGATCCCAGATATGAATCTGTTTTTAGCTGACCACTTTTCTACTACTGTTGTGATCATTATTAGTAAGTCATCTAAGAATTCTCAAAGTGTATTGTACCGTGATGGAAACTTTCATCTATGTTGATGGCAGTCACTCATAGCTGTAAATCTGATAAGATATGTGTGATCTTTATGTATTTATTTGAAAGCAATGTTCTTGTGCAAATTAGGAGTAATGTACATTGCAGATACATTGCAGATGGCTGCTTTTTATGACAAACGTGTTTCAGCTCTTAATTATTCACCAATATTATGTCAATCTTTTTGGAAGAAGCAGGAAAAAAAAAAGAAAAGATTTTTAAGTTTTCCCCTAATTGTGAAGGATTTTGTAATGATTAATAATTTATGTTGATTGATAAACATACAAGTGGCATGCATTATGACAGCAAAAAAAAATAGAAAATAAAAATGAACCGGAGTCAATCAATATATGTTCTTGATCATGTCAAACTTCTAGATTGCAAGCATGAGCATTTGGAACGTACAAGTCTTCTTGCGTAGAGTACAAGTGCTTTAAAACAGGTATTGATGTAAAGAAGATCATGGAATATGCTGTTAGTGACAGATTAAGTACACTAGTGATTAGTGGCCAAACTAAAGAAGAGGGCTGGGCAATACATTCCTAACAACAGAACAAAACACCTTAATCAGACTTTCTTACATCCTTTAGATAAGAAAGATTCCTAAATCTTTGACACTAATATGAAGAAGAAGTACCATTATTTAGCCTATGTTGTTGGAACTTGGAACCAAACTTCACAAAATGCCTCTTTTCTTTTAATTTATTTATGTGTAGCTTTGCATAATTGAGTAGACCTAAGTTCCCAATTGAATCATTAAGTAGGCCATCATGAATACACAGTAAAATGAAAGCTACTTCTATTTTATGAGCTTGTGGAATTTTTTACACCTTTAGAAGTTAGGATATGGTTTTTGACTCTTATTAGCAAGTACAGCTAGAGAGAGAGCAGGCGTGAGAGGTGACTTTTATAATAAAGAAATAGTCCCAACTGTTTTATGAAAAAGGATGGGAAACGATATGATAATCTGTGTAGATTTTGTTATGAGTATTATTATTATGGTCCACGAAGGAAGGGCTTACCCTCATTTGGTATTATCTTCTTGTACTTTCTGTGACAGCACAAGTCTTAAATGAGTGGAGGAATTTGGGGGCAGGACGAAGAAATTGTTTTAAATTAGTTTTGTTGTACGGAATGAAGACTTTTTTTTTTTGGAAATGGAATGAATCAAGACTTGAAATCAGAAGGAATTTGGGGCAGAAGACAACAGAGGTCTCAAATTAAGTGATTTTTAGAATGCTAAAATTATGAAATCCAAATGAATTTGAGGTCGACACGGTTGCACGGACGACAAATGCTAAATAACAGCGAACACGAGTTGGCTAAATTGATAAGAATGGATCATTTTCTCACGAAAAGTCGTGTGTTTGAATCCCATTACTAATACGAGAACTATATTAGCAGGTGATCTGTAAGAGCCCCTATGAGCAGTGATTTATGACCTCGGAAACGTGCTCTAATCCGCATTAGTGATATGAGTCGAACCACCCAAACTTTTTCCTATATAAAAAAAAAGATTCTAAATAATGGGTGATCACTGATCATTATGGTGACAAGTTGTAATTCATCACGAATAATTTGTACGATTTTGTTTTACATGTGTAGAAAACTGAACTAATCCTAACAAAAAATCCATATCTTTTGTGTTAATTGAGATTTGGCCTGGTTAGTCAAATTTGACCCCATTAACAACCACCAATGGTTGGCTATGAAAGTGAAGAGACAGTTTTGAGCTATCCATTTCTTATCCTTTCTTTTTATTTAGTAATTCATTTTTGTTAAGGCGCTGTTAATTGCAAAATCATACCATGGTCGATGACTTCAGCAACTAATTGCTCCCCGGGATGCAGCTAATACTTGTGATAAAGAACTATTATCATAAACAGGAATACAATATTAACTATTATCAAATGTACAGGTGCCATTAGTTAACAAATTCTTAAGGAGGAGTTATGGTATTATAGATAAGGGGTGACCAAAGACTATGTCTTGATGGAGGATCTGATTAGTCGGCCATAACCTGATCACTTGATATCATCATATAATGGTGTACAAGCTCTAGTTTGAAAATGAGATTAAAAAAAAAAGGGAGAGTTTAGAAAAGGCTGCCTTTGCTTTCTATGTTGTCAGAGACAAAATAATATTCAGTCCTAGGGATCTTCAGAGCCATCTACCCTCCCTTCGGGCCTTAATACTTTAATCATGTTTTAGCCTTGTTTGGATTGTAATTTTTCACGGAGAA
The DNA here is from genome assembly GCA_023065735.1 of Coffea humblotiana. Taxonomy (NCBI): domain Eukaryota; kingdom Viridiplantae; phylum Streptophyta; class Magnoliopsida; order Gentianales; family Rubiaceae; genus Coffea; species Coffea humblotiana. Next base: position 27,080,371 of record CM041211.1, read on the forward strand.
ATTTTCAAGTTTTTCGTTAATATATTTTTTAATTATTTTTTTATTTTACATACATCAAATCGTTACAGTATATTTTTTTTTTATAAAAATTCCTAAAAATGGCAATCCAAATATGTATACCATTTGCATAACATGTAAATAATGCGTATCTACAAATATTTTTTTCAATTTTTTTTATAAGTGCGAGGGTTGAGTTGGATGGTTACAATTGTAATTTAGAGTTAATATCGAACATATAGATTAAATCAAGTATGTCAAAATACTTAGATGTAAATTAGAAAGTATCATTTCACGTCCCCTCCATCATTTCTGAGAACTCTTTAATAGGCATGACTTGGTGAAAAAAATGTCAAACATACACATTGGGTGCTAACTTCAATGATTAGAAAGGAAAGTAAAAAATCCAATCAAACTCAATCCAAAGTTGAAATTAATTTTTCTTTATTGATAAATAAAAGGATTCACATCCATTGACATATGAATAGACTAGAAACACGAAAATAATCCTTCAAGCTTAGACTTTTACTCTCTTCTCTTGGAGCTTCTACTCTTGTTACTTCTAAGCACTAGCCTCATTGGCCAAGCCTCAAATCTAAGGCCAAAAAATGTGTCAATTAGCAATGTCATACCAAACCCTGTGGGCACATTTCCTGCTATTCTATACATCTTTCAGAGAAATCGTGTCAAGAAAGTGAACTTGACATGATAAATGTATAACATCACTGTAGATCTTCTGAACCGAATTTCGAATGAAAAGAACAAAAAAACTGTCAATTCAAAATTTTGGGTTTGAAAAAGTCTTTGCTTCTTTAATGCAAAATCACTGTAGATCTTCTGAACCGAATTTCGAATGAAAAGAACAAAAAAAAACTATCAATTCAAAATTTTGGGTTTGCAAAAGTCTTTGCTTCTTTAATGCAAAATCACTGTCACCGTGTGATATAGTTAGATCCTGAAAAGGGTAAAGAGAAAAACAGAAATTAGGAATGATGCATGTTCTGAAACATTTAGGCATGGTGCATGATTTCCAATTTTGGTAGTTTGGTAACTTATCCAAAATTAGGGTGGCATGAAGGGGATAAAGAATTATGAATGAGGAAAACACGACCGAAAGAGAACTTACTATTAACGTGTCAAATGTTAAAGCTAGTCTTTAATTTACTTTGTTCATATTTTATGTATTTGCCGATAATAAATGTCAAGAAAATTCTTTGTGAACTTGTGAAAAATCCGCATTTTAAAACTTTACGTAATCAATCTCCTTTTTTTTTTTATCCTTCCTCCCTCCCTCGCCCACTCACAAACTGTCTAGATTCAGAATTCAAAATCTGGCAGTGCGAAAAATTCTAAAAACCCTCTCCTGATCAACTCTAGTGATTCAATTAATCTTTTTTTTCCTAGTTAACTCAACTAAATTGTGAGGGTTAATAAATTGGGTTTTCAAGAGACCACTAACACAAAAACATGTTTACTTTGGATTTAAAACATAGCCCCGTTTGGCAAATGAGTTTTTTTTATGTTTACCTAAAATTTTACTGTAACTTACTGTAGAAGTTGTAGAAAAAATTTTTAAGATGGAAAACTTTTTTCTTTTTTCTTTTTTTCTTTCTCTTTCCTTTTCTTTTTCTTTCTTTTTTTTTTCTTTTCTTTTCTCCTTCTTCTTCTCCTTTCTCCCTTCTCCCTGCCCCTCTCCCTCCCCCTCCCCAGTTGCATGACCAAAGGAGGGGGAGGGGAGGGGAATGGAGGAGGGAGAGGGAGAGGGAGAAGAGAAAAAAAAAAAAAAGCTTCTCTCTGCCAGCATCGAAAGAGGTGCCGGCCGGTCGTGGCCGATGGCAGAGATGGTGGTGGGTTGAAGTGGGGGAGAAAGAAGAAGAACGGAAGAAGGGAAATTTTTTTGTGTGTTTTTGGGTATTTTAAAGTGTGTAGTTTAAATTTTTGAGAAATTTTTTAAAATTAGTGTGTAGTTTTATGTTAAAAATTGGTAGGAGACAAACTTGAACAAAAACCATTTGCCAACAAGCCAATAGGGTAATCATGGACATGAATGAGTTGCTTGCAAAATCAAACCGCTAATAGTAAAAAACTGGTTTTCAAAAGACCACTAACATAGAAACATGTTCCACTTTGGATAGTATGTGGGACAAACCAATTGACCAAAGTTCAATTCCATTTGAAACAGAAAGATGAAGAAAGAATTGTAAACTCAAGCTTAATTGTTGGTATTTTACAGCATTTCTTGCATTAAAGTTTTGTATTTTTTCGTAAAACACAATAATTCACATGCTTAAATCATTGAGATGATTCGTGTCCACAACAAAGAGAAATCTCAAAATAATCTTGAAACACTAGAGAACAAAGTTAATCCTTATCATAACAAAAGCACAAAGGATCAAATCTTTAAACCTAAAGCAGCTTTTAGGTTTAGTTAATTTATGATACACGTAGAATTATTGCAGTTTACGCATACAAACAAATTCTCCATAACTATCAAAAAGATTAGGACACAAATGAAAGGAAGTTTTTCAAACGTAGATGTCTCATTCTGCTCATTTGCACACCTACTTTCTTGCTAAATACAATGAACAGATTTTCTATTTACTGCATGGAAATTTGTCTTAACCTCTTAGGAAAGAAAATCAAATAATAGGTGGGACGCGTGTCAGCTTTAGCCCATAAAGGAATTTTGTTCCTCTCCGTAATTCTCTCTTAACCAAAAAATCCACTGCCCCCATTGATCTAAATAGTCAACGAGCATATCTGCCACCTAAGTTTTGCATATGAAGAAATTGACGTTGCCACGGATAATTAAATCGCTTATCAAAAACCCTTCCACTTGGCAATCTTTCATTAAACTATTATTTTGATTAAGTTGATTAACTAAACTTAGGGTTAAGTTAATTAACCCAAGAGTTGACCATTAAACCCTGTATTAAACTCCGTGGGCCTTGCCTCATTGGTTCCAACATGCACCATGAAAAGGGACAGATCCACTTGGCACGGTACCGTTGGTCGAAAAGCCGAAGATTAAGGTGGGAGGAATAATTACTGAGTTTTAAAGACTCAGATTAGGCACAACTGCACGAGTCAGCACACTAAGAATAGTTTTTGAATTACTTTAAGACTTCTTGCAAATCTTCAAAAAGCACTTTCTTTAAATCTTTTGGAGACTGACATTTCATTTAACGCAGTGCCTAACTTGCAATTATTTTGCTGTTGATTTTTTATTCTAGAATTTCTTTTGTCAAAACCGTTGTGGTTAAGCCATATATGTCCATATTATAGATCACCTTGAGGTGGTCTGAGGACCAAATTGCACCTCAAAAGTGTAAGAATTTTGGCATTTTATCAAATAGGTGCATGGTACAACATATGGCTTAATCATTTGTTTTGATATATACGTGGCTTGATTATGAGCCAAATGCTGAAGCTCTTTTTCTATGTGTGGATGGAGAACCACCATCCACTTTCTCATTCACTCAAATTGTTTAAACTTTGACTTGAGATCATTGGATCACGGAAGCTTCTCTGTTGAGGATGTCTTTCTTTTTGGCTCTTGCTTAAGCTCTCTGTTTGGTTGAATTAAATACTTGACCCTTTTTGATTGATGGATACTTGCTTTTTGAACAGAGAAAAAAGAAAAAGAAAAGAGTCTGGCCTGATGGGGAAACTTAAATCTATCAGCAAACAAGATCTTACATTATTGGATAAATCTTCACATATTATATATTTAAGTTACTTTTTTGTTTAAAGATTTTTTTTTTTTTTGGTTTTCCTTATCTCGACTCCTGCACTGAAAGGTAGCATCTAAACATATTTTTTTCTGCACCTTGAGTTTTCTTTCATGCACGCCTATATTGATAGTCAGATAAATCCACTGAAGAAATGAAAAACATAGAAGAAATGCAAGATGAGCTTAACAAAAATTATGATTTTTTCTTCTTTTTTTGTTTTTGGCTGATTCCTGTGTTTTACTATCATTTAAGATAATTCATAAATTCCCCTTGAGATAGTTGCCAATCTCATTTAGCACCACTGTCGTTTTGCAAAAAGACTACAATAACATTCACAAAATTCTTTGACTTTTATGATGAAAAGAGGCTTAAAAGGAAAGGATTAATTTTTTCTACACTGACAGTATACTGTAAGCGTTGGATGAATGACAATTATGCAAAATTTGAATTTAAAATTCAATTTCTGCACACATATCATGAATCAAACGGTAATAGTGTATATAAGATTTACTCAAAAGGAAAAGGAATTATCATTCTCACAGTCTGCTTTCACTTTCTGCCAACCCTCCCTCATCTTCTCCTTGTGCCACAGTGTGAGCTTAAATTTGGTAAAATGTATCAAGACTCTTTTTTTATGACTCTGTGCAAAGCTTTGACTCTTTTTTGGGTTGGAAATTAAAGAAGGGCAGTTTAGTATATACACTGGTGATTTTTCTGCTAACTTCACCAAACATTATTACGAAAACAAAAAAAAAACATTTTTAGGAGAAGTAAAGTGTAATATTTAAGATCTTGTGGACTGCACATTGAAATTATCAAAACGTGTTTCTGAAATTGTCCTTATAGTTAATGGTCTGCAAAATGCTTAACATTGCATGTGTAAACATCAATAATTGAGCATGATCTACAACGTCCTACAACACAAATCAGCAAACAAGAAGGTGCAGCACAACTAATTAATCCATTTCAGACTTAATACTGTTGATTAAGGAATCAATGCTCACCATTGTACTACAAAAGAGTATTTTATGTGTTTACATTATTATTACCATTCTAGTCCTTTCTTTACCAGAATAGTAGGTATTGATCTTATATAATTGAAGAAGCTAATGCGTACAATTGTTGTCATTTCTTGTCCTAAATTTACAATTGAATGTGCAAATTAAAAAATTTGAATTTTATCATAGAATAATTTTTTTTGAACTCTTGGATAAAATAAATTAGAAAACATTTTTTTTGTCCTAAATTATACCTTTTGTTTTGTGTCCATGTGCAGGTGTGTAGACCACTGCATATCTTTAAGCCAATAAAATATAAGAAAATTCACAATAATGCAAGTCCAAAATTGGTTGCCAATTTGACCAATGGGTTCCATGATATTGGTAATGACGTCTTACTGCAGAAAATTAGACACTGCCTGGCCAATCCCAGCTAAGAGAAGATGCTTCCTCCTCACATTACATAAATTAAGAGGTCAATTTGTTTACATTGAAATATCTTGAAATAATCCAAAATACATTTGTGTAGATATGCCAGGCATCATATTTTGATTGGAGAAGGAATGCTTGAAAAGGATAGTGATCATAAAAAAATTGTACTTGCAATATTATATGAGTTGTTTTCATTATCTTTGATCCCATGATTTGATTGTTGCTCTGTCTCCATTTACCAAGCTCATTAAGCCATTTGTTCCCATGTTGTTGTCTTGTAAACTCAGACACTGCCCCTTTGATCAAGAAATGTACGGATTTTTTATTTTTTTTTGGGTAAATTCGGATGTCTAGACTTGAATAATTTCATCTAAATCTTGATACAACTACTGGACTAAGAGTATGTGGAATACATACATAGTGGTACAGCTATGAACTTTCTTCTATTTCCCCCCTCACCTAAGATGTTTGGGAAAATATTTACAAACATGATAACATAATTTTCATTAATTTCTACTCTTAATTTTCTGGTTTTCTATCTATTTTGTCACTACAGAAGAAACAATTTAAATAATTGAGAATACATTCAACACAATTTTTAACAGACCTTTTTATCTTTCAAATTACTTTTTTATTTCACATAAATCACGTCACAAAAAATATTACAGTAATTATTTTAAATAATCTCCTGTACAAGCACACTCATTATTGTATTTTTTGCCTTTCATCTCTGTCGTACAACCTCTAACGACAATTTTCACTTAGGCCAGCCTATCCGTTCTGCATTGAGTTAACATTGGAAACTCTTGTTTCATGGAAGTCGTCTTGTCATGTTGCACGACTTGATTTGACGGGTGCGACTCTTGGAATCACGTACTACGTGCATCATCTTTTGAATAGCGATTTCAGGACAATGATTAGCTTATTTATTCCATGTTCATGCCCCCGTCAAGAATCACATTTTTAGATCGTAGAAAAAATTGTTGAACTTTGAGATGTTTTGCCAAATTTGGTTGCATACATACTTGTTAAGTAGCACCCCAGAATGCATGTCCTAACTAATATTGCAATCTTAAACCATGTTACGATTTGCAAGACCTTTTTTTCTTTCTTTCTTTCTTTTTTCCCTTAAAAAGAACGAAGGTAAAATTTCATCTACTTAATAATTTGAACTCGAACTTATTGATTATAGAGAAAACTTTTTTCCCTTAAAGAGAACGAAGGTAAAATTTCATCTACTTAATAATTTGAACTCGAACTTATTGATTATAGAGGAAACGTATACGGACTCAACCTTTTTATTTGCGTTATCAGTTTGAAACACGATAATATGAGTCATGAATGTTTTAAAAAAAATCATCACAATCTAATTGTCAGGTGGGAAGCAAAATAAGCAAACCAAAAAAAATGTAAGTTAAAATTGCCAAGAAGTAAATCAATCGACCCATTCTCAGTTACAAGAAATGGAGAATATTAAACAGAATTCTTCTTTTCTCCAATTGGAGATTCCTTTATCAACAAGATACTGCTGAAAGTTTATTGTTCATTTTCAATATTCATACGTTTAAGTATAAGGTTTTAGTGTGTTATCATTTTTATCCTACATTGGTTAATAACTAAAGTACAAGTTGCTTACAACGTTTGAAGTTTGCTATTATTCCGCAATAGGTGAAAGCTTGCAGATCACAATTATGTGTTTGAAGTTGCTTTTGTCCTTCAACGACCTTAATATTAAGGGCAAATTCCACTTTACCCCCTTGTGGTTTAGCATTTTTCACATAACCCCCCTATGGTTTCAAAAGCTATATATAACTCCCTCATGGTTTGGATTAAAATGTCAAAGTGACGGGAATGATCATTCGTAACGAAGTCACCTCAAATGTCAAAAATATCCTTATGTAAAGTTGAAAATTATTTATTAACCAAGGGGGGTTATGTGTATATTTTGAAAACCATAAGGGGGTTATATGGTAAAGTATTAAACCATAAGGGGGTTATATGGTAAAGTATTAAACCATAAGGGAGTTATATAGTAAAATATAAAATCATACGGGATTAGTGTGTCATGTATTTATAAGGGTAATTTCGACATTTCTAGAAGTTCCGTTATGAATGACTATTTCCGTCACTTTGACATTTTAATCCAAACCATGAGGGGGTTATGTATAACTTTTAAAACCATAGGGGGGTTATGTAAAAAAGTACTAAATCACAAGGGGTAAAATGTAATTTGCCCTAATATTAATCCAAGAAAAGAAAAAACTAAAATCAAGTTTAATGTACTTGGACATATATAAATGATAATCACAACTATTTACAGATTTTCTTTTGAATATTACAAAATTTCGAACCAAAGAAATTCCTATTTTTATTTTATTTTATTTTGCGAATGAAATTAATACGTCATACGTAAGGAAGAATTATTGAGGTGGGCTGGTGAGCTAACATGATATGACGTGGGAAGCTACATCTTAGAAAGTGGTCCTAATGAGGCTACAAGAGCAAAATTCATGGCCCTAGGGATGCTTTCAATAGCTGCTGCTTTTGCCTTCTTAGTTTTTCTTGCAACATTTAAACTCAACTGATGTGAAAGTTTGTGTAGATATATTCTGATTCCTATTTTTCTCATGAGTTATTTGATTGTTATGTATCCTGCAAAACCCATAGAAATTGCAACTTGAGAATTAAATCCTTTAAACCAAGATCAAGTTATGGATCTTCCCTGATATTGTATATGCAAGTTTTCATGTCACTTTCTTAATAAGATCCAAGCTACATCAATAATTGGTTGGATTAATAGACAGCGTGAATATATTTTTTCTCCAAGAGTTCAGAAATTTTTTTTTAATATAAGTCGAAGATTTGAAATTCGAAATTTCTTACTTACACTTTCCCCTTTCGTACCACCCAACCCATCTCTCCTCCATCAGAGTTCAGAATTTGTCACAACGTGTACATTAAATATCTGTAAGTGAATGCTAAAATCAAATTATCAGCAAGATGTTGATGGTAGCCAGGTTGCAACCTTTTCTATGATTCCTTATTTGTGTTAAAAGTAAAGAGAAAGAAAAATGAAAGAAAAGTCAAGCGACAAATTGCAAATTTACTTTTATCAAAATGGTGAACCAAAAAGACTAATCTTTTACAGGACAAAGCAAACAGATAAAAAGGAAAGAACAAAAGAGAAAGCTGATATACCCAAAAAGAACATAAATCTCTAGGGGAGGGTTAACTAAGTTACAACCCATAAAAATGCGCTATTAATGCCATAGTCCATTTTTTATTTGGATTAATCTTTCCTACACTGTCAGCGTTGGATGAAGACAACTGTGCACAATTTGAATTTGAAATTCACCTTTTACATACATGTGATGAATCAAACGGTGATAGTGTATACATTATCAGTGTATATAAGATTTACTCTTTTTATTTTCGCAGCCATTTTTATGCAAAACACCAAAATTAACCTTCTCAAGTCCAAATGTAATTTGGACTTAGGAGAGGTAACTTTGTCATTTCAATATTAACTTGCTGTGAAATAAAATATGGATCGTGACATTATCATTTTCCCCTGTAAAAGTTCTTGACCCCTTTCTATAGCCATAGACAAGTTATGTCGCATTTCTTGATGCCTGAGGAAATTTTGGCTTTAAACATGCATATAATACAATTTCAAGCTTGCGTTTGTAGATGCAAACAAGCCCTTTCTAAACATAAGTTAGTTAGTCTAAATATTTGTAGGATTTTTGACAACTTCCTTAGCCAAAACGCCAAGTTGTCAATAGAATCCAAGAGGGCAGTTGAGTGACGAGTTTGTAATAGTAATCTGGAACATCTTATTGGAAGTAGAAAGCTGAATTAGTTAGGGGATTTCATCAGTCAGTTATGAACAGAAGTAGCTACCTTAACTAATTGATACCTTCCCTTTCTATTTGTTCTCAGACAAGAAGAGATCAAGACAATGCTGAGTTCCTTTTTCTATTATGTTCAATGAAAAGCAACTCCCAAATTGTGATCCTAACTAAAAGTATTCATAAAAAGTGAAAACCACTCGCATTCTTTGGAGAAAAAAGGTATTTGATGCTATTAGCATCTATGTCAACTATTATTATGATTCTTTTCTTCTTCTTTTTTTTGGAAAAAAGAAGTGTGTTATTTTTTAAATTTGTTAGAAATCGTCCTACACGATTTGTTTGACGAAACCAGGATGTGAGTTTCAAAAACTTTCAAACAAATTATTAGAATTAGCATGATGTATATGCTAAGACATGTACAACATTGTTTGATTTTTCTTAGCACCCATCCTATAAATACGTCACTCAAATTATCCAAAATAACTTGTACATCATCAATAATAATAGGATCTACGACAGAAAAATCATCCTCTCTACTTAGCAAAAGTTGGATAACCAAAAATCTTGATAAGTCACCAATACTTGCAGTTCTCCGTTTGGATTGGTCATTTTTTCAAAAATAAGTTTTTCAAATACAATATTACAGTAATACATAATAACTTAAAAAACATCTCATCCATACAATATATCAAATATTTCAAAAAAATTTTATAGTAAAAATTTTTCATATACACTGTTACAGTATAATTTTTTCAAAAAATAACAAAAAAAACAGCTAATCCAAACGGAAGCTTACTGTGACATACATATCTGCATTGGCAGTCAGAATTTGTCGAAAAACAAGAAAAGAAAAAAACACCTAATTTGTTTCCAACAGACAATTTGTCTTTTCTTCATTTGTGCTAGATTTTGTAGTTTTTTCGTTTCTCCCTCCACAAGGCCAAAAGCGGGGAAGAAAACAATCAGAAGTAACAAAACTATTAAGATCCTGTTCCTCTTTGTATAAATGCTTCCTCTAGGTTTTTTCCTTCTTGGGTCCAGAAAAAGGTTACCAATATGAGAAAGTAATCTCTCATTCATTGGTCCCCTCCCCTATTTCCTGGTTTAAGTTGAATTCTGATGGACTTGCTTGTTCTAGGTCTGGGATATCAGGCGCCGCTGGTTTTATACGAGACAGCCAAGGAGGATGGTTTTCTGGTTTCTCTACAGTACAGACCTTAGGTAGCTTCTACTTTATTGGCACAACGTTGAGGTTGGGGGATGCTTTAAATCTGGCTTCCCAACTCAACATCTCTTTCTTGGAAATTGAACTTGATTGTCTACTGCTAGTACAAATTTTAAATGATGTTTTTATAGAAACTTACTGTCCTCTCTACTTATTGATTACAGGACACGAATGAGGAAATTTCAACGAGCCACCGTGAGGCAAAATTACATGGAACCAACCAGACGCATTGGCAAAAAGGATATTAGTTTAAGATACTGTTTGATAATTCAATTAAGTATTTAAAGTTAATAATTTTAAATTCTAATATGATCAAACGTGTTTGATAATTAAAAATAGAATATTTTAATTAAATAAGTAATCTTAAATTATTTGGATAAAACTTACTCAAAAAAATAATAAACTGTTTACTTATCACTTAATATAAAATAAATTTACTTTAACAATTTAGTAATTTAATAAATTCAGATTTTAAATTTTAGATTTGATATTTTAGGTTTATCAAGCGCACTCTAAAAATATTCCGTTTGTATCTTATTCCCTTTGCCCTTCTTTGTGCTTCCCCCTTTTCGGATGAATATTAGGGGTCTTTCACCACCTCGATGACTGTACTTGACAGTTTATAAGTGCTTTACTTTATTTATGCTAGCTTTTCATTTCTACTGCCCCAATTTTTCCGATTCGGTAGTTCAATTTATGATCTAAGCTGATTAAGTTAGTAGATTGTCAAACCTACTAGGCTACGATTATCTACTTAGCTAGGGAGTTTTGTGTCCATTCCGCTAATTATTAATTGCCAAAGAATACGTTTTGAATTCTTACCACGCGTTTGGAGATGCAATTAAACTTGTTCAAGGTGGTTCCATTCTCTATGCACGCAATATTAGGATAAAGTACAAAATATGGAGTTGGGATTTTGCGTAAATTTGAAGCATAAATGGCCTTGGAGAAATTTTGCATTTAATGACCATTTGAGTAATAATGCAATTGGTCATGTGAACGGCTCCATTGTGGTAACATTAATCAAGGATGGGTTTGGTAAGGTTGAAGTTTGAAAATTAAAGTCTGAAATATGAACCCTAACATTTGAATTCGGTTAAGTTGTGGAATTATTAAACACTATGGGTGCATTTGAAGTAAAGTTTACCTAAGTAATTTAGAGCCACTTAATTAATTAAAACATTCTATTTTTTGCTATCAACCCCGTTTAAACATATTAACGTCTGAACTCGTTAAATTTAAGTGCTGAATTGGGTAATCAAACAAGGCCTAAATCTGATACATTTGAATATATATCACGTTAAGTGTTCACTTATCACTTATTTTTTTGGACCAAATTTCACCTAGAAAATTTAGTATCACTTAATTAATTAATTCAGATATTCTTATCAAATGAGTCTGAACATATTAAGATTTGAACCCATTAAATTTAAGTGTTGAATTGAATTATTAAACACGGCTAAGTCTCAAGTTATTCCAACAACGTACGTAATCCTTTCAATTTGCTGGAAACAGAGCCTGGAACGTATTCTTTGCTTTGAGACAATGAATAAAGCTTAACAAAAGAAGCTTTCATAAAACTGATTACTTATTTTGCCAGTAAGATGCATATGAATGATCGTTAAGGCGATGCAGCATCCACAATAGAATATGGAAACCCTTAACATAAAATCAAGATATCTTTGTCCTGATAGAGCAGCATCCATGATTACAAATTAATGTCTTTACTTGGTCTCAGAAAAGCACTTGTTCAGATTCGAATCATGTACTAGCTAGGAGGGCAGAGAAGTACAAAGTGGCAGAACATACATGAATGAGCATAAAATTTTAGGGTATCAAAATCTTCAACCGAGAAGAAGAACCCCAAAGGAGGGTGGAAACCGGAAATTGCTAGATTTAGCTGAGTTAAATCAAATCCCACTCCTTTCCCGCTTCTTAAATTCGACTCTTCCCCGTTAAAAAAAAAAGCCCATTAAATCATAGCAAGAGTGCAAGACTATACCCATGAATACAGCAGTTGTTTATATTTGAAGGAATTCGATTCAAGTTCTATAATAACGATAATGCTGGCTTATTGAATTCTTATAGTTTTAAAGTTTAGCTCAAGAAATGGAAGCAAATTACCAAAACTAATGCAAACCGTTTCTTTTAATGGTAGGACAAAGAATAATAGAACTAAAACATTAGACTAGAAAGCTTGAATGTTCAATGTTGTGTAAATCATATATTATTCGACACCTTTTGTTGGGAAATTTTTAACTCGCACAATTTAAACAAACAAGTAAATTCTTGGCACAAAAATAATGAAGGGAAATAAGCAAATCTGGTAGTCTCTTTGTCTCTTAGTTTAATAAATTTTAAAAAAAAAAAAACCAAAGAAAAAGATTGATTAAGAAATGGACCGACTGATGACAAACTTTAGTTGGGCTTTGGTAGTTAAATGGGCTCAAACCAACGGAATCTTCTAAGTCTGGATTTTTTCAACAAAGCTATTCCAGAAGGCTTGACCACCTCTTATGCTTGTCATAATTCCACACGCCGCTCCCAAGTTTCTGATTTTGCTACGTCATGGCTACCCACCATGGTTAGTAAATACTCATATAATACACATTTGTACGTATTATTTATAAAAAGCCTTTCATATTTCATATGCTTTAAAAATATTTTGAAAAAATATTCATATGAATTATGAATAAAAACATGTATAAAACGCGTAACAATAGGAATTATAATTCAATTTTTTTAAAAAATTAAAATTTGAGTAAGGACAATGACTTATCTTCTTGGTTATATATTAAACAATAGCGACATATAACATAATTCTGTATATTCATACATATAAAAGTAACAGGTTGATAAAATTTTGATAAATTTAGCATCTCATATACAAGAATATGAGTTAAATTTGGTAGAAATGTAGCACAATCCTTTAAAAAATTTACGGTAAATTTAACCATATCTTTTGCTCCATAACTTTCAAATATACTCATACTATTTACATACAAATTTATATACATAATTTTGCCGAGCATGTATTTTATGTCAAACTTTTAATCATAGTTATTAAACCCAACCCGGGAAGGAATCCAGCGAAAGAGGTGGGTCAACGGGTTACTGGTTCAACCGGTGGGTGAGTGGTTGAATCGGTGGGTCACTAAATATATTTAAATATTATATTTCATAATTTTTGATATAAGATATATGATATAAATTGTAATAAATAATGCCATAGCAAAAGCTCATTTAATTTAATTTGCTATAAAATAATTAATTCATATAAGAAATCAATCAAATATAAAGTTATTTAGTAATACACCAAACTTCAAGTGTAAAATTTTATCTATATTTAGTGTAATTATCTAGCTTATTTATGAATTTTAAGTGTAAAAAATTATTAAAAATAATATTTGTCTTTAAAATGAATTATATAATATGTTATTTTTGAAATCCATTTGATAACTGATAGAGTTTGGAGGGTAATAAATTTTATTAAAAGATTCCAAATAAATTTGTTTTAGAGAAAAAAAAAGATAGAATTAAAAAAATATTTATATATATTATAATAAGCTATTTCTATTAACATATTTCGAAGTAGGCTGGTGGTAAGTATGTTGTAGTCTTGGGTAGAGGTCCAAGGTTTTCACCGGTTTGACCGGTTCGATCGCCGGGTCGAGCCGGATTTAATAACTATGCTTTAATCATACTTTTGAAAATTTCCGTATAATATACATACATATAAGTTTTTGTATTATAACCACATCGTACTCTACTACTTACCATTTTTATTTGCCTTTTACTATTTCTTTTTCCAGTTTGTAACACCAATGTAGCTTTCATGTTTAGAGTAATTTGATGACTAGATTAAATAGGAATCATCATACAGAGCACGAATTCCTACTTGTCAATTTGTCTCCCATTCCGAAAAAACTAGAAAAATAAAAGCGTTTTTTTTTTCTGATTTTTTTTGTTTTTCTGGTCCAAATCGATGACTTGAAAACTAAACAAATAAAAAATACTGAAAATTATATATAAACTTGTTTGTGATGTTTTCAAGTTGGTACAAACAATTATTTGCATTATTATAAAATATTTTAAGTTAGTGTTATAAGTATTGTAAATTATTTATAATTCTAAATATCTTAATATTCCTTGTCCAAACAAGTGACATAAAAGACTATTAAAAGATCCTTCGAGCCCATTATCAACTTTTAAGTTTCAATTAAATAACCATATCAACCAAGTTTACAAAAATTAAGAAATAAATGTTTGTGTTATGACAATTAAGAGTCAACAAGAAAAAGATAAATTTAGAATGAGATTATATTTTCTCTTTCATAATGGGCTTTTCTAATAATTATATTTGGAAGTAGGTTGCAAAAACTAGAAAAATACCGAAAGTAAGGGAAGCATGTGAGATTTTTTTAAATTCAGGATATTAGGTAATACTATTAGAAATGTTAAGGAATGTTTTTATTTCTGAAATGGATGATACAAAAATTAAGAAATAAATGTTTGTGTTATGACAATTAAGAGTCAACGGAGAAAAGGTAATTTAGAATGAGATTATATTTTTTCTTTCATAATGGGCTTTTTTAATAATATATTTGGAAGTAGGTTGCCAAAACTAGAAAAATACCGAAAGTAAGGAAAGCAAAGTGAGATTTTTTTAAATTCAAGGATATCAAGTAATACTATTAGAAATGTTAAGGAATGTTTTTATTTCTGAAATGGGATGATTTCAAAAAAACTCCCTTGGGATTTCTTATAATATCATGCAGTATCTCTAAAGTTTCTAAAAAGGTCACTTATCTCCCTTAAATTGATAATTTTGAAATATTTTAGCCCTTTTGTGGGAAAAGTAAGAGAGATAAAATTTTACTTTCAATACTACCCATATATTATTCTATTTATGAAACTTTACATCAATAATAAAAATTAAAATAAGGCTAAAGGGGAAAGTTAAAAAATTTTAGAAATTGCATATGTTGTTTTTAAAGGAAAAAAAATAGCATAGGGAATTTTTTGACATTTTATCATAACATCATCTTTTGAATTATCTTTTTAATACTAGCATATTCATGATTTTTTTTTCTATAAATAGATTTTGCATGCAAGCTACATGCATATAAAAGATTATTTTAATTTTTAGTACAACTTGAATTACATCATGTATTGAAACATATTTTCAAAAAACATTACTTCCTTAAATCTGACTGACAAAACTTTTTATGACGTAAATTATTTGCCAACATCCTTTTTAAGTGATTGACATTACTAAATTTAACTTGACCACCTCCTTTTCTACCCCTACCACCTGAATACATAGAAATATAAACTAATTTGATGGTCATTTGGTTTTTTTTTTTTTTTTTTTGGAATTTTCGGTTAAATAATTATTAAGAATGCAAAGGCAATGTCGTCAATTTATGACCGCTGATATCTGACCTCTAACCTCCAGAGGTGTTAAGCGATAAATTGTCCCTTCTGAAATTGTCGATCCTTTTTCACTTTGTACAGCTTGAAACCAAGATTGGGAATATCTGGTGAAAGCAACCGAAAAGGACTTTGCTCTACTGTAGCCATCTCCTCCCTCGAGTGAGTTTCCTCCCACTCCTTTCCTCTCCAATTTTCACGACCACCGGTGTATATGATGTGAAAGCCTCCTCCCTGTCTTCTTCGCCCTTTTATTTTTCCTTCTGCTTCTCTTGAATCTTTGCCACCCCACTTGCTGTTTAATTGAAGAGTCTTCAAAGAGAGAATTTTGGCTTAAAGATTGATTTGTTATGGCTGTGTTTTCTGTGCAATTTCTCATGAATTGGATACGGGTAAGTATTTTTTTTTTTGGTAATTTGTTTATATCCTAAGAGTCTCTGTACATTATGGTGAAAGTCTCCGTTCATGGATATCTGATGAGCCAATGCGGGATAACTCGGTAGACTCGGCCGGTCTTTTGAGTCCCGGAGTCGACTTAGCCCGGGATATGGCGGAACGAGTTTCCACCGGCTCCACGGTCTCCGGGATATGGAGGAACGGTCGTGGAATGGAAGCTAAAGTTCCGGTGACTACTTGGCTAGGTCGACCCGGACTCGGCCGAGTCTTTGAACTGGCTTTGGCAATCTTTTACCATTGAAACTGAATAATATAATGTGTTTAGATTCGTGAATTTTGTTGCAGCTGTCTACTACTAGAAGATATAAATTTTATTACTTGAAGAAAGGATTACCTAGTGTCATTCGATTATGTCTCGATTTTTTGCCTTTTTACTCGAGCAGCTGAACCATTCCATGCTTGCTGTTGTGTGTGCGTTTTAACGTGTATTGTTAGCATGTCTTCAAGTTGGTCTTCGATTTAGAGATCATTTTGTACTTTTAGAAGATAGATTTGAATAGTTTAGGTTTAAGTTTGTTTATTAGTTAGCATGTTTCCGTGCAATTTTTTACTTCTAAGACCTCATCCCAGACGAGCATTTGCCTGCCATTTGTCTGTGCAGCGTCAGTTCATGTTTTTTTCATCCATATGCGATTAATTCGATAGACCTACTGTTTTTTAAACATATTGATTGACATCACCATAATTTTCAATAAGTTGGACTAACAGGGAAATTTGTGTTCGAAGGTTCAGTTTTGGCTTTTTTGAGACTGTATAATATGGTGTGACCTAGATTTGTAACATTTCAGCAAGGATTAAGCTGGGAAATTCTGAATCCTAAGCCAATTGAATTTACTGTGTCAAAACTGAATTTTATTGGAATAGAAGTCAAAACAGAAAAGTAGAAAAAACATATACGTGGTTTTGCTAATTTAAGAATTGGAGGTTATATGTGACACTGACTTTCAATCTGCCTTCAAATTTTCTGTAGGAAAGAACTTGGGTCTGGTACTTGGGAAGAAGCTTCGCTAAAATTTACTGATAAGTTTCAGCTGGAAGCACAATGTCTATACCAAAATGACTTGTCCAGATGTTCCAGTAGAAGGAGAAGATTCCTCTACTTCGAGAAAAGTGGTATGCACTTGTTCATAGTCCGTAGAGTCTAAGAAATACAAGCATTGTTTTGTCCCATTTTCTTTTTGAATCATTCTTTAGATCTCAATCTTTTGGTAGGTTGTTGAACCTCAAAAGTTTAATTCCCTTATGAAGACCACGTACCTCTCGTGCATGACCTAGATCTGTTTGATTTTGGTGCAGCTGTTAATGTATTGATCCTGATATAAGGTACTTAATCATTCTATCATGTTTATCTGCATTTTACACTCTTCTTTCCATCTCTGGTATAAGGTACTTAATCATAGCAGATATATGCTATAATTATCTGCGTTGTACACCCTTCTGCATTAGGTTCTTTGTAATTATTCTGGAATCTGTTTGTTCTTTCCTCAATCCATTATTTTATAATAAATCTGATGTGTGCAATGGTTGCTTATTCTGTTTTTGCCATAGAGCAAAGGAGCATCTGAAAACGTGGCAGTCTTGAGAGTATGTTCCATTTTCTTGTCAATAATTCTTTTATGAATTGGCTATTGTCGATTTTTTTGCTTAAACGACTTTTTTGTCAGCACCCTTTTGATTTTCATGTTTAGAAGAGATTTTTTTTCAGTTTTTTGTTTCAAAATAGTTCGGACAATTTTTGATATTTTAGGTTCTTTGGGGGTGCTAAGTTGAGAATACTCTAATTATTGTAGACAACTCTTTTATGGGCTTACTTTCAATTTTTCCAGATGTATCAGAGCCTTTTTTTCTCTTTTCTGGAGAACTCTGTTGTTTTTTTTTTTGGGATGAAAAAAGGAATACTTTTTGATGCTTCTAATTTCCTAATGTGATACTTATGCCTTTCAAAAGGAATACTTTTTTTTGCTTCTAAATTCCTCTCATTTCGTTGATGCTTCTTTCATTGTTGGATCTCATTCTTTTATTCTCATTACTTCACTGCTCTTTTTTTTTTAGTACTCTAATGTCTAAATTAGGATTTAGTCAATTGATAAAGCTAACTTGGACTGCGAAAATTGTTGGGTAAGTTTCCAGCATTTGCAAACTTTTTGAGCCTTTCAATGGATTTCTAGCGTAATGTGATTGGCAGAGTAGGATGCTTTTGACTTGTGCTTAGGAATTATTGTTGATGATAATACTATTGTATCCGATATTAGATGAGAATACTATTATGTTTACTACAATTTTCATGACTTTTGTGTGTACTTTAGTTTGTTTTAGATTGTTAACCTTCAAATTACTTGACCTTGAGATGAATTTTTTTATAGTACAGCATCTTTTACAATTTCATGAAAATATGTAGTCCAGTAGGTAAAACCAGGGGAGGGGGGGGGGGCATACTTAATATTTCTTCCGTAACATTAGAATTATTTTGTAAATGAGTTTCTGTCTATAAAATCCTCTGTTTAGAAAAAAAAAATCATGATTATCCTTTTCAACTTCTGGAAATGAAATTCTTGTTACTTTAAAGGTAATACATGATTATGAATTATATAATATAATCCCCTTAATTGTAGTCTCCATTCACTACATTCATTTGTTGAATTTTGCATCATATTGACATAACACAAAACCTAAAATGTTACCTACATGTCATACAATTATTCTTCTCTAAATTCATTCCTCGTTCTTCGATCTTTTTCACCCTTTTCAATTTTAACAGCATATAATTTTCCCTTGGTTGGCACCTTATTATCCTCAAACTGTGTGTAGGACAGTTCTTCATCTCCTATTACAGTTAGTTAAAGGCACAACAAAGACAGGATTTAAAAAGAAAAAGATGTACCTGAAAAAGCCCTTCTGGAATGCCAGCTCAGCCTCGGAGCCTGAGACTCAGCCTGAATCGGCAGTGGTGGAACTGGTCAACTCGCTGGACCAGCAAAGACTCTACAGAGAAGTCACACTTGCACTCCGAACTGGACTCAGAGAAGCCCGGGCGGAGTTCTCATTCCTCCGAGTGAGGGGCCTCCGCAGCATCCTCAAATTCCTCCGATGCGTGGCAGAGTCTGACTCCACCATCAACCTCTTCTCCAGCACCCAGTCCATACCTGAACTCCAAGGTAAAGCCCAATTCTTCATTCTTCCTGATATAATAAGATGCAATTCTGCCAAAAAAAAAAAAAGTATTCTTGGTAGCAAATGTGAATGCAGACTAATGCAGCATTTGGTTTTCTGGATTTATATATTTTTTTAAAAAAAATTAGTGGTACCGGTGCTATTCCAACATTCCCTAAAAGATTTGGAGGATCAGACAGTGACGAATGTGGAACACATATTCAGTGTAGAGGCGATAAAGATTACTAGTCCTTCCATGGATGATGAGGTAGCTCTTGCCCTGAGAGTTCTTGAAGGCTGCTGTCTCCTCCACCCTCCCAGCACTATTTTAGCCCATGAGCACAATGCCATTCCGGTATATAAATCTTCTTATATAAGACAATATTTTTCTACTTATCATCATTTTTATCTCCTTGTAATCGTGTGTCAGTTGATTTAGAAACTAGATTTGTCTTCCGAAGGTTATGACATGTAATAAATGTGATTGAGCTCTACCTTTGCCAACTTGTCTTTCCAATCGAACATAATTAGCTGCAAGATTTTACCAGCTAGGATTTCAGGTTAATTATATTTTGACCCCACTACTGCACTTTCTATATAATGCAATTACACCTTGAGTTGTTGGATGTTCCTGTTACATGGTTTCTAGCTCAGCTACTTTCTATTTCCAACACGGTCAACTAATTCTGAAACTATGATCTTCATGATTCAGAAATGTTCTTCTTTTGAGTAGTATGTTCTTTGAGCTTTCGGAAAACTTGCCTCTTTATTGTAATTTGTTATAATTCTAAATCATCTTTAAAAGGTTGAAATCTTGACCTTGAAGCCACTTTTGCAATGTAATTTTTTTTTCCATACTTTCAGGTTCTAATGAATATATTGTCAACTCGTGGTGTGCTCGAACAAGGTGCATGTTTAGATGCTCTAATCTCAATAATGCTGGATTCATCAGCCAATCAAATGGTATTTACTTTGCAATTTGTTGCTCATTCTATCATTGATACAACTTAGAGTAGGCGTGGCTTTGGATAGCCTGAATGTCCTCATTCAGTGAAAGTATCTTGGTAATTAGCCTCTTTTGAACCTCTTTGCAATAGTTTAGCCCATGGCAAAAAATTTAATCTTTTTCAGTTTAAGGTCTTGCTAAACCTAGAAGTAAATGATAGTGTGCGGGGAAAATTGAGCTCCACTGCCAGGTGCACTGTGCTTTCCCTTGTCCACAAGTACTGTTGCTATGCTAGGAAAAACTATTTGCTGCAGCCTGATGGAGAGGACCGGAGAGGGGATTGTTGTTGTTATGAGGGAAAAGCTTCTTTAGCTGCTGGACTTCTAGCCTTAACAAAGTGCAAATCCACTTAATTCTCCTTTCCTTTTCTACATATAGTTGCTTTCTAGTAGATTATGAAATCCAGAACTTATCGCCTCTCTGATGCTGTATAAATAAGTACTACTTTTGTTCTGTTCATATGCTTACGTGACACATTTTTGGTGAATTATATACCAGGATTTTGAGAGGTGCAATGGGATCGAGGAAGTTGCTGTACTGATACGAGATCAACAAATAGATGAAATTCTAAGGTACCTCTTTAAGTTGGACCTCAGTAGCGTGCATGCTTATCTAATCTTCACTAGCATGATCTTCAATATTCAAGTTGATATTCCTCTTTGCATGACAACAACAATAGATTGTATTTGTTGGTTGGTAATAAGAATAAGAAAAGTTTAGAAACTTTGGTATGACTTAGAAACTTATTGCCCTGATTATGACATCTTTTTCCACTCAGACTCATCTTGTTTTTATATGAAGACGACTTGTTAAAATTGGGATGTAGCTTTCGTCTCTTTTTCTCTTTCGTCTCTTTTTCTAATCCCCCCTTCACTTAGGAATCTGACCTACTGACATGGTAATTTAGTGACTGCCATACTGAAGTTGACAGAAATTGCTCTGCGCCAACTTGATTTCCTTTGTTTTGTTCTTTAGATGTATGTGAGCTTTTCTTTCTTTGGCTAGGCTGAAATGTGGAGAGTTCCTGTTGCTTCTTATTGGACATGTAGATGGGAGAGATAGGCCTCCCATGGCAAGCATACACGAAGACGTAAGGCGATTTCTTGGGGAAAAATCCGCCTCATTGATATGGGCCGCTAGTCAGTTTGGCTCAACCCTTGATACAGAGGAGAGATTGACAACTTTGCACATTCTAGCTCGCAGGGTGCTGGAGTCTATTGATCTTTATTGAAGCAATTACGGGCTGCTTTCAGATGTATCTTTAGCACAGTAAGACACGCCACTTAAGGTCAAGCTTGGTATGCACCGTTAGTGTAAAAATGCAGTGTGTAGAGATTGATGTGCAGTAAGTTTTGGTGAAAGTTGCACATACAGCAGTTTAGTAATTTATTAATCTTGTGTCAAACTCACGTTATCCAAAATGGCATAAATCTCGTTTGTTTGCCGTGTTGTGAGGTCTATCTTAAGCTAAGAATGCGTGAATTTCATTTCTGTGTTCAATCCACCCGCATCCTCGGGACCTGGACTTTTATGCATTTGTCTATCAGTTATTTAACTGCCTGGTTCGTGCAATATCTCTCCATCTGCCTGGTGAAGCATATAAAATTGCCAACATAACGTGGTTGTGTATTATTTGGCTTCAAATCATTGACTTTGCTGCAAGTTCATGTATTATTTTGATCCGAATCATCGACTTTGCTTGATGCAAGTTCTCCAATCATAATATTTCCAGCACTCCAGATTACTACGGCTGGCTCCATTGGCATCTTCCGATTGACATCACATGCTTCATCAAGCCTCCCTGCTCGGCTCAGAAAGGTCAACTAAGCAAGTTTAGAGCTTTAGTGTGGGAAGCACATCAATCCTAGTATGGTATCATGCTATAGAGCTCTCGTCCTGCTTCAACTGATCCTAAATGGACGCACGAAGAAAGAGGAGACAGGAACGTTATAGCATCTGGCTAAGAACCACATTAGCAGGCTATCTGCTGAAGAAGGCAATTCCTTCTTCATGAGTAGCATGGCAATTCCTCGTACTAGAACGAGCAACATCTTCTTACCTAGCTCTTTCAGTCCACCAGAATCGAGCAGATGGCACAAGATTCTTTCGAGCAGGTAAAATAGGAACAGAGGACTCCAACAATGAGTCCTAGTCTCTATAAACGGAGGCAGAAAATGAACCAAGTGCCATTTGAAAAGAAAGAATATAACATCAAGTACAACTTAATCATTCAAATTTGTATCTTAGGAGCAGGTGTCCAATTGTTTCCCACCCAAAAAAAGCGGACAAAGAAAAGAAAATCCACAAGTAAGAAACACACGAGCATTGGCTAATTTCTCTGAAGTACAGCAGTTCCAAAATACAAATCCAATGACCAGAACTTTACACCACGAAGATAAGATGATGGTGAGAATTATGCAAACAGTTGAATCTTGACAGTACGAGCTTGTGTTTCATGTTGCTTACAGACGTTAGAACCTACAACAATTTGGTTCGACACGATATTACAGATATTAATACACTTTCTTCTGTTTCTTGTCCTGCCATTCTTTGATTTCTGAATCTATCCTTGTCTTCACACGAGCATGGAAACCAGGATATGGTTCATAGCCAAAGAAAGAGAGAGCCTAGGAATTTCCAACAAATGAGAGTAGTGCATCAGCCAAACCATTCAAGTATCGAAACATTTCTAGAATTACTGGAAGTAATAAATTCACCTCAAACAATACAAAGAAAGGTGCCATGAGGAATGCTTGAGTGAGGTTGTCCAATAGAGCGGGTGCTCGTTTCTACAAAATCACAAAGCTTATTAAACATAACTAAAAAAGAAAACAATTGCACAATTGGTGATGCATCAAATCACATGATGGTTCACCTCAAAAACTCCATGGCCAATGAACTGTCCAGTCCAACAAAATAACTGAGCTGCCAAAACAACCTGATAATATGTTTAATGAAATTAGAATCAATATCAATCACTTAGAAGACTGCTAAAATATATGATGACTATTAAACTATCATTAAGATCCTCAAACTGTCAAGTGTTAATTTGTAAAGCTTCAATTAGAACCTTGAAACACTATGTTGGATAAAATGTTCTCCCAGTTCCAAGTTCAACATCACATTTCTAAAGTTGCAGTGTATGGACATGTTCAACAGGCTATTTATTAGTTCTTTGAGTAGGATTCTGCTGGTCCAGGTAGAAGGTAACTTCAATACACAACTATCACAATAGAGGGGTAATTTGATCCTTCTCGCTAGATAACATGGATTTAGTCTGGGATTTTGTGTCTGTTCTGCTTACCAAGTACCAAACCATAAATTCAGCATTACTGTTGTGAACAGTTCTTGTTTAAAATTTCCTTGCACAACAAGCACATATGTGCGCTCAATTACATTTGAATGGTGAGTGCTAAAAATTCCTACCAAATCATTCTTAGAATCATCTACAGAACCAGATGCAACCCTTTACATAAAGTTTGATACCAATAGCAAAAGAGGCCTGTAATGCTATTTAACAAAATGAAGGATGCTACAATTTCAAAATTTATATGTTATTGTCTACATAACCCAGCACAAGAGTTTCTTTTCTTATCCTTGTCCCTCATCCAAAGAAGGTCCATTCTTTTATAACACACTTTTAGCATCTGCCTATGTTTTATATCAGAAACCAACTCCAGTAAATCCAGGAAGGAGTCTTGATTTTAGACATCGAATAAAGTTTCCAAAAGACAATTGAATCCAGAAGTACAAAATAAAATAATTTCTACTTTTCTAGGAATTATACACGTAAAAAAAGCAACATAATCACGAAAGTACATTCTTGGCATAATAATAAGTTCTTCACAAGGTACAGAGAGAGAGAGAGAGAGAGAGAGAGAGGGAGGGAGGATTATTAACATATTCACATGAAAGCCATGAGAGGCTGCCTTGGAGATCTGAACACGATTAAACCATTCTAAACAAGAATTTATGAATCCACAAAAGGTCCAAGAACAACTAAGCACATCAGGACCAAATTGACAAGGAAATAAAAAACCATAACGATCAAAATGAAAAGCAAAAACCTGCTACAGTTATAAAATTTCTTGTAAAGTTGAAAAAGATAACATGGCTAAGCCCCTGATCAAGGTGCTCTATTGGCATGTAAGATGAGCATGGAAATCTAAGCCTAAAACTTTTACGCCAGAGTCTAGCATTCAAGCTCAATGAAATCATGCTCGTGCAGGATGCTTTTGAGTGCCCGTTAGCACCATGGGACCAAATTCTAGTTTATAAGATCCCATCTCTGGTGAAACAAACTGTTATATTAAGAAGAAAAACTTAAGAAATTCAGCAGAAGTGCTCAAGTTTCTGCAAATATCTAGCTTGATTATAGTTGTCTGCTAGGGCTCCTGATCAAAAGTGTGCATTCAAATATGGCAGTCTACCAGAAACAATGAAATTATATAGCTAAGTAAAGATGGGCTGTAATGTCAGCCAAAAGGACAGATTTAATGCCAATCCTTGAGTAGACAAAATGAATAACCCATCAAATGGGGACTCAATAAAAGGTGTAAAGTTTGACAGAAGAAACCCTCATACTCTAAATTCCTTACTTCATTTTAATTAAGCCAATAGTCATAATTTTTTGCACTTTAACCTTGAAAATCAATATGTATTCCTTTTTCAATCTATAGCTCAGGAGATTCTGAATGAAGTCCACCAAACAGTAAAGTGTACCATTTCTTTGATCCATGTAAGACATAATTTCCCTAAAGTATACTTGCCTAACGAGATTTCTTACCAACTACAGACATGCTGCAGCAGCAAAAATAACAATAATAATAACAGCGTGATCGTTTGAGAGAAAACCTGGTTAACTTCTTTAAGTCTTTAAGCCTCCCAAACTTCAAGTGAAGGGTAGTTCATGTTGTTCTTGGATAATCAAATAATTTTTCCCTAACCAAATTATTTCCCAAAATACATGGATGGAAAACACTGCCATGTGCAATGTCTCTTGCAGGTCACAAGCACGACTATTATCGTCCCGACCAAAATCTCATGAACAGGTATTGAATCCACTACAATTAGATTCTAAAGGGAAAGGCCCTCAACAGGAAAACACGGTGACAAGATTATTGGCTATAACTAACCTATTCAAATTTCTACAACAACCCACAATGTACATTACACTGCAAAAAGTAATCAATCATTCAGTCTCTGTTTCATTTCTCAGATGAAATGTACTAAGTTTTCTCTGGTTCTGAAACATATGATACCTCAGCTGTTCCTGCACAATATACAGTTCCCCTATCAACATCCCTAAAACATCTACACTATCTCAGCTCTAAAACTCGTACATATGTTTTAAATTCCAGCATATTCATCCTTCAAAAAACAGCTCTAAAACTATAGATAAGCCTACTAGGAAATCCTGAACGTATCCAACTAAACACCCCACAAGGAAATTGAAAGATATACTTTCAGAGAAATTCCAGGCAGCCAAAAATTAATTCATTCGTTTACACACTATTTTCATCCCAACATACAGATGGAAAAGAAAGAATTCAGAAACTCCAGATATACGTAGAAACCACTAAGTCAAAAAGAAAAAGGTCCAAATAAGCATAAAACAACAGAACTCAAAGAAGACTTTCATTGAATTTGTACAAACAGCTAAAAATAAATCCACACCAGCAAGAAAAAGGATAAGAAAATATTGCATCTTTTTAACAGTACCTTCCAAGCCAGAGAGTACCCCAAGCGATAAGCAATAGAACTGCTGAAAACCCAACAAGCAAAACAAAGCAAAGCGGCCAAAGACCCAGCTTTCTTGTCCAAGGCCACATAGAACAGAGCATAAATCAAAGTAAACAAGAACCCAAAATTGAAAACCAACAAACTATGATCCCACAACACAATCGGATGAACTGTCTTAAGAACTGACGGCGTAAAATAGAAAAGCATAAGAGCTGTGAAAAAGATTGGCCAAACAAACACCATGTGAATGAAGATATTCACAGGATTGCTGTGGTATGCACCATAGAAAGCAAAGTGCTTCTCAAGATCAACCAATCCCATCTTTCTTTCCCTCTAATTTCTTGAATTGGGATTTTTTCTGAGCTTTTCAAAGATGGGTTTTTGGTATATGAAGAGGTCGTTGAAGAATGCGACAATTTTGGCTTTTATTCTTCAGAGAGAAAGGGTAGACGCCAAGTTTCTAGAGAGCGTTCCCACTCGCGGGTTCGTTGGCTCTGTCGGTAGGACCGAGGATTTGTTCAAGTTTCCGTGTGCTATAATATACTAGTGCAGCGGAGCCTTGCCTTCTTCCACTGCTTGCTTTCTTGTGTTGTTTTGGTGTAAGATATAAAATAGCTATTTGTGTTTTTGTCTTGATTAATTTGTTTTCTTTCTCAAACTTTGAATACCATGTTGATTTTTTTTATCTTGAGAAAATTAACATTTCAAAAAATTTGTTTTTCCTCAAAAGAAAAGAAAATTAAAAAAAATATAGATTAACAATCTCACTAAATATTAGTAATTACTATACGAAATTTCATAATCAAATGCATTGCAAAAAGAACAAAAATCTAATAAAGCAAATGGTATAAATGACTACTGAACTGTTTAAAATTTCTTATTTCAGCCGCTAAACTTTTTGTTTAGCACAAATGATTAGTTAACATATTAGACCGTAAAAATTATATGCTTTCATTTGTAAGTGATAGAAAATACATTTTATTAGTTAGTGACAAAAAATGTGTGATTTTATTAGTTGAGTAACCATTTTAACTAATTACAAAAAATACTATTTATGCTATTTGCTGCAAAGTTAGTACAGGGCATTGTGAGATGAGAACATGAGACTCTGTGGATTAGAGGCAAGACCACTAAGATATTGGAGAAGACAAATATTGGTAGGGTTAATTGAACTTTAACCCATTTAGTAAAAATAAATTGTTGCAACTTATAACCCCATGTACAATAGAAGAGAAGTTCTAAATAATCTGGATATTTTTTTAATTGGATGTTTTTGGAAATTTTTTTTTAAAAAAATTTACTATAACTTTTTAAGAAGACAAAAAAAAGTTTTGTTTTTAGACCCCCCCTCCCTCCAAAAACCATATTGGTCAACCAAGTCTGCTCGTTCTCTATTACAGTCCCCTCCTCCTTTCTGCCACCCCATACCTACCTCCAAAGTCACGCTCTTTCTTGCACCATTCCCATTCTCACCATCTCTCCCCTGCCTCTTCCCCTGTCCCCTCTTTTACCTTCAACCACCACTTGACATCTTAGTTGTGGAAGGAAAGAAAGGAGGGGAGGGGAGGGGGAAAATGTTGTTAGGGTAGTAGCAACGGTGGAGAGAAAAGGTATGATAATATGATACAATATTTTTCGATTGTTTTTAAGAATGTTACTCTAAATTTCGGGTTTCAAAAAGAATTTCTTGAAAACAAAAAAAGGAAATATGTATTGGAATTTTCCAATAAATTTTTGAAGCGGATAAATAGTCATCCGCATGATGGGAAAGTTGCGACTTTTGTAGAATATACAAATTCAGTGTATTAACGAGTTCATTGTTTTTACAAATACATAGTATGTACAAGTTCATGGTTTTTCTACAAGGGATTCAATAATCAAAGTTGCAACTCTTCGTACATTCCCCAACTCTATATAGAAGTCAAATGGAGCTTAGTTTACTGCAAAAAAAAAAAAAAAAAAAACTATTGCCCCATCTCACCTAGTTTATTTTGTAAAAGAGCATCATTCTTGTTCTAATGGCTTAAGAAACAAGTGCAAGTTATCTTGAGCATTGATGCACCATTTTGTCCTCAAAGGTATTTGTCTTTCTATTATACATGATAAGAATACAAATATAGTCTTAAAAAAAGTTCTAATACACAACTTGATTGCATGGCAAATTCCTTAGACTATAGGAGTTTGGCAAAAAATTCAATCAAATGTGGTTTTTTAAAACTCGTGTCTTAATATATGCCTGTTGTGCCATGTAGATACAACAGCTTTCGATTTTTTTCTTTTAAAAAAAATCTTCCGAACATAGATTAATGCATGAATTCCAACCAGCTACATTTAACTGAATTTTTTTTTCCAAATACCGAGCTTCTCTTTTTGTATCTATTGTAAGGTTATATAGCAACACAGACACTCTAATTAATCCACCCAGACCCTGGAAAAATGAAGGTTTAATATGTCGTTCCCAATGCTAGGATAGGGCAACATTTTTTTTCTACTCCTTTCTAATGGTTTTAGGTTAAATATGTTGTTCCCTACGCTCTGGGATAGGGCAACATTTTTTTCTGCTCTTTTCTGACGGTTTTTGGGCCACAGCAGACATATTTTCCACATTGCAGCCAACATTCTCTGAGCCCACAAACAAGTCATTTCCGTCAAGGATGTTTCCTGATTCGTGGATACAGCGAGATAGAAAATTACCCACAAAAGAATTCAGAAGAAGATGACCGCACAAAATATTAAAAACATGGCCCATGCAGGTCTCGAACCTGCGACCTTCGCGTTATTAGCACGACGCTCTAACCAACTGAGCTAATAGGCCATTTGGTCATTTTATAGAATTTTATATATTTCTTCAGTTCAACGAAGATTGTTTAACAAAAACTATTTGATGTGTGACGTTTACTATTCCAGTTTCTAAGTACCAAAATCTAGAAAATGTATTTTCCTTCCAATCAAATATTTGTTTAGTTTTTTTAGGCAAAATTTTGTGCCACAAATGCTACATAGAATTGATTTTTTCTTTTTTTGTTCTTTATTTTCCGGCTATTGCCTTGAGTAGCATACACTATTGTGATTATATAGCTAGAGTTTATGACATCAAATGTCTTACACATCATTGCTTCCAAAATTCCAAGCAGCCAAGTATTTCATGGCCATTGTATCAACTAAAAACCATATCCAAACTGTGTTAAATTTCTATACAAGGGAGGGGTGGATAGAAATGGTTCCTTATCCTTTTTGCTTCCCTCCCTCTAAAACAACAAGAGGCTAAAATGATAGTATACAAAAGTACAAAGACATTACTCAAATTACCTCTGCCTCTCAACCAGCCTGAAAATGGCTGAAGCTGTCATGAGTTTAACCATAGCCAAACCTAATTTCCAAAGTACTTCTGTCCAGACAACAATAGTGGACTTAAACCCCTTCTCAAAATCAGTAAGCATTTCCCTGTCATTTCATCTTTTGTCAACTATAAGCTTGCTGTTCTTTTTTACTTCCATTTTCTTTCTTTTTCCCTTTTGGATTTCTTGATTTCCGATTTTTTTCATAACAGCTTAGGCTTTGCCCAACAGCAGGACTTCACAATGGCAGGAATTTGGTAAGCATTCATGCTCCTGAATTGTAGACATGTTATGTCCAAAACTTTCGCAAATTATGAACAGATCAAAGCAGAGAAATTCAGAAGTTTGTGTTGTTGGCATTGAAATGATCAATTTCTGGAAACTGCACAACAGATTGGAGGCATCAATAGCAAAAGGGCTTCAACATGTAAAGCAAATGCCTTTCCAGATTGGCCATTGATGGCAGTACTGGTTGAGCATGCTGAAGGACAAAGAGACCTCATAACCCACAAATCCATTTGGCACCTAAGTGATCAAGCCATAAAGAATGTTTGTGAGTCTTAAGATCATTCAGATGCTTTTGCATTTAATTTTCTCAGTTATTCTGGGATTATTATACTTTGATTTCTCTACTTCTAATTTTGACAAATTCTTCATATTGTAGACACATTTTACATCATGTTCACATGTTGGGGATGCTGTTTCTTTGGTTCTACAAAAGTAAGCCATTCTCACTTCTTCTGTATGAACTTTTATTTGAGTTTTAATTAGTTTCAGCTCTAACATCATAATAACCTTTCATACCATTAATTTTGGAGGATCCTTACTATGACTCAGAGGAGTATAGAGGAGATGGAGGGGATGGTACTGGACACTGGGTCTATGAGAAGGTAAATTGAACTCACAGCAAAGCTTTTTTGCCTAAATGCAGAATTAGACATTTGAAAACAAATTATAATAATCTTAGTTATTTCTGGTCCAGAAACAGAAATCTCTGGAGGCTTGTTATCATCTGTTAAACTCAGGATGATGCAGTTATAGTTACTCTAAGATTAATATTGGCAGATGGTCTGTAACATGCTCAATTATAAGGTTTTGGCACAGGAACTTCAAAAACTTTTACTTAGGTGAGAAGAGAAAAAGAGAAAAAACTTGTTTCAATGTCCACTCCAATATGCTAAACTTCTCTGATCCTGTTGCAACCTAATGAACAACTTGGCTGTGGAAGCCTCATTTGCCAAAAAAGGGTTCCTGAGCATGCTGGACTTGATAATTTGTGAAAGTTGACTCAGAACCAGCATCACCACCTAATTCCTTCCTAGTGTAAACCATTCTGGAGATCTCATGTGAAGTCGACAAAAGAAGGTTTTAATTCTTGAGGATTTTCAGGATAATAAATCTCTGAATCATATGCTCCTGTAGTTCCATGAATCCACGTAATCATTGTCAATTGAGGATCTCGAAGTATAAGCCCAAAAAAATTCAATGTTGTGTGTTACTAAAATTTTGAGGAATATATTGTGAAGCAGGTTCCACTCTGATGATCATATAGTAATTGTCCACTAGGTGCCATTTTCAATTCTGGGACATATATGATGGTTCAATGATCAGTGCACAAACTGGATTTTCAAGCGTGTTCATTGCAAAACATTTCTCATGTTGTGCTAATAAATTTCATTGAACTCTTATTACGCGTTTATATTGCTGCAGCAAGAAGACATAGAAGAAAGAGCTCGAGCACAACTGTGGCGCGAAGAACTCATAGAAGAGATTGAGCAAAAGGTTGGGGGCCTAAAAGAGCTGGAAGAAGCTGGCAAGAAAGAAGAGCTTGTCAAGTGAACTTGTTCTGCCACAGTGTTGCAAATTTAAGCACATTTGGTTCACCTTTTGATCATTTGTAGTGATATAGAAAGCATAGTGGAAATATTTTGAACATCTTGATAGCAACATGATCACTATAAACCATTTGCCTTGTTGAAAATAGGTTAAGTGACAGATCCAACCGATCCAAAATCTAGCTTGACCTGTGATCAGTCTTTAGCAGATACACAATGGAACTTATATCTAGTAACCAAGATATCTTATAGTACAAGACAACATTCAGAAAGTCAGCTGAACAATTCTGAAGAGGATAAGCACTTGGTCTTTCATCTGTACGACAAATCATGAATTTTTTCTTTAACGCATTGAACCTTGTTCCAGAAGCAGATATAGCGACATAACGATTAACATTTTGCGATGCATACCCTCTTAATAACTGGAGACTTTTCAAAAACCTGATCAGGCTCTTACAAGAACATTCATCTTTGTTTAATTGTTTATATACACCAGAGTTTCAATACATGGTACCAAATTTCTGCCTGCCATTTGCGTATTAATTTTGCTCAAATTGTCTTTACACATGATGCTTTCCAGCCACAAGTTATCCTTGCTTTACTTACTTCAAAATAGACAGAAAAGTAGAAGAACTCGGCACAGAATTCTTGATCAGCCCTCCTAAACCAGTCTAAATTTCTTATAACTGTCAATTTTGTAGTTCCAGAATTTGCACAAGCAACATTCATTACCTCTGGTTCTCCGGCAAGGTAACCTTTTGCTTTTCAAGAACTGCTTCCACAAATAATGCACGTCTGCCATTAATTTCTTCCAGGATAGTCCTAGCTTTGAATCACTCCATCCTTTTCCTTAGATCTTGTCAATTAACAGGTTTGCAGTCAGAATATTCCATTTCAGTTCGCTGGCATGTTGCTAGCTTGAATTAATCTGATTGCTAAAGTATCCTCAGATTTTACACCGTCCTTTTCTAGTTCCACCTGCTGCCCATATGCTAACAGTCTTGCCTCTCCAGTCCCTAGCTGGAATCCCCAAATCAATACTGTGTTTCAGTATATTCATGGCTGTATCAGTGTCGATTCTGCAGCCCATCTGAGTTGGTGTCCATTGGGACCGTGGTTGAGTTTGTCTGGTTTCCAAATTGCTCTGCTCTTCAATGTCCATCGGAGCTTTTTGAACTCCATTCACTCCTACTTTGGCTTTTGAGCTATGTGGTGGGGGTCTCTTTGATCTCCATTGAAGTGTGACTGTGTGAGTTGTTTCTACTCTTCCAAATTTGCCAAAAGATTTTTGCATTGAGTGCAATGTCCTCCTTTCCCTCCATTCTTTCAGTAGTTTCATTGAGTCTCTCCCACCACTTCCAGAAAGTAAACCATATTTCATTCAGACCTAACCAAATTATTGATGCATGCCTGCTTCTTCTGTTTTCTTACAGAAAAGAGCATATGCTCTACCATTCCACTTCAGAATACTTAATACATTGGTTGGTTCTCCAATTCCAATTCTTCTATGAATAATTTAGTTGGCTGGCAAAATTTAATGCCAGCATTTCCAGATAAAATGCTTGATTTTGTTCGTTGCAATAAGGATTTATAGTCCTTTCTGAACATCTATGTTGAGGCAGTTCTTAGCTAAAGAATAAAATCTACTCTACTTTTGACTGAATTAGCCCAAAGGAGACAACTCTTCTCTACCTTGTTCTCTCTCGTGCTTCTGCCCTTCCTTAAACATCTCAGTATTGCAAATACCTAATGCAGTATCAGTATGTATAACTAACTACATCCTTTCAAAAGCTAACATGTGATCATCCACTTAAAGCACTGACAAATCAAAAGGATAAACCCCAAGCCTCATATGATCCTTATGCTAGTCTATTTCCGCGTCTTATCATCACCAGAAAGCACAAACATAATGCTAATTTGCATCTACAACGAGAAAGAAAATCAAGCCCTGGATATAAAATTTCTTGTTACTGCAAGGAACTATAAGAAAACGAAGAAAGGAACCAAAGCAGTGTTTTATTTCCATAAATTAGAGCCAGTATATTCTGTAGAGCGAAAACTGCATATAAATCAGTTTGATCATTCCTTTTGGTTCTCTGATTCTGACTGAACTTGATAGAAGTAATTTAAGAGTCATGATTCACCCTAAACATAAACACTTCAAGAATGTCCATTGATCTCTTCAAAGAAAGTAAAAGATGGAGAAATCACGGATATGTCCATTTCTATGCCAAAGCTGAAGTAGAATCTGCTGAGTTACTACAACATTGTATGCAATAAATGAAGCAAATTTGCAGGTGGTGAGCTGATAATCAGAAATTATCAGCAACATGTACTTAATTTTTTGGCTTGATCTTTGGCTTTGCACATAAAATCAAGAAAAAAAAAACCGATTTGATTCATCTTAATGCTTGACTTGAGTGTCCGAAATCAGGAAAGTAAAAAAGTTCGTGAAGGCGTGGTCTTTGAGTGCCTCCATGTTTCTTGCCATTATGAGATGTGCCATGAAGGCGTGATAATTGTACGCCCCTTTGGATAACGCCTTCTAGGAGCTGGTAATGAGGCCCGATTTGGATTTTTAAGACTTGTTTATATTGCACTAAGTAATTTTCAAGAGATTGTAATTAACAATAAAGAGAGAGATTGTAATCAAATTATACCGTTAATTTCATTCTGTTTTGTCACTTGCTGGGTGATATTTACAGAAACTTCACTTTCTTGCAATACTGAATTCTTAGCAATATAACCAGCCCTCCGCCAAAGTGTTTTTACTTTGCAATATTTGTTTCAGCTATATAATTGTGGATCTTTGCCCTACAAAGTTATACTTGGTTGTTTCTGGCCTTTTATGACGACGCATGTAGTTTGTAATTTGAGAGTTATTCTGAATTAATTTTATATACACAATAATGTACTCCCTCCGTCCCATTGTTAATGTCATATTTCACCTTTTTCATTGTCCCAAAATTAGAGTCATGCTACACTATTTTCCTTCTAACATTCCGTCCTTGCCCTCACAGTGCATGACGTAGAAAATCCAAATAAATTTGGTAGGACCTGCTATTTATTATTCATTTGGAGAAGCCAGAGGAGTACGTGAGACTAACTCTCACTTTATAAGGCCAATAATAGCGCGTGTCTCTAACATACAAAGGGATGCATTTGGTTAAGATGGGACCCACGAAATCATTACTCCATGAAAAACACAAAGTGCAGCTGATCATTGTACTTGCAACGGGGTAAATTTGGAACCAAAGGCTTGGCTGTCAATAATGATACCACTGTACATAAAAAGTTGCATTCCCTATAAACGTCCTTAATATTGGGACGGAGGGAGTATATGTTATCATAGTTAGACTTGAATGATTTGCACATATATAATTTAAATTTTAAATTTAATTCATATATATATATAGTTAGTATATAGAAGATTAATTCATTTACTTTTAGGGGGTTATTTTTCTACTCTTAAAAATTAAGACTTATTCAACTTGTGTTTTAAGTTCATGATTATCCAGAATTCCATTTTGAAGTATAAAAAAGCCAAGAAATTTGCTATTGATGCACTTACACCTCCAAAAAATAAATTTATCAAATACTTATCATGTGTTTAGAATATTTGTTAAAATTGGAAAAAAAATTTCTAATGATCCTCTCCTTTCATTTAATAGCTATTATATGGACCAGATTTTTAAAACGAAAAATCAAATAAGTGGCACACAGTAATTGAACAAAAAAAAAAACAAGAAATCACAAGCAACTCCATAGATGGGAAATTGGGCCTAGTTACCAATTGGATGGGAATTTGAAAACATGATGATTTTACATACCAAATTGTAAGATGAAGAAAATTAGATGAAAAAAGAAGCAAAAACAAAATTTGCACATCCAAAAAAGTTTTTTTGCACACTCAAATTATATAGTAGATTTGAAATTTTTGTGTAAATTTTGCAACATAACAAATGGTCTATTATTTGGGGATAATTCTCTTAAAAACTCCATGTGCAATTGTAAATTAGAATTGCCGCTTGCTGGTCAAGCGACGGCATTAGGTAATCTGCAAACATTTTTAGAAGATTCTATTGCATTGAATTTGATCAAAACTATGGGTTTTGTGCCAAAAGTCTAGCAACCACGTTAGGTAAATCTGCAAAAAATTTTAGAATATTCTATTGCGTTGGACTTGATCAAAACTGTGGGTTTTGTGCCAAAAGTGCTCCAAAACCGGCGGTGCCCCTGCAAACTTTGTCTCCAATTCAGTATCCAATAAACCTAATCCAGCATTGACTAAATAAAAACCATGATGTCTTGGGGACCAGGGCCGTTTGGGCAGGTATTGTTTCAATTATAAAGGATGTAATCTCATTTGTTTAGGGTCTAATCCACTTTCAATAACCTGCAAATATTCAACAAAATTTTTTGAAATAGGAAGTGGAACTAACGATGTTGAATTTATCATATTTTGTTTGTTGTCGAAATTTTTTTTATAAAATGTCAATAATTACATAAGGATTTCTTTCATTGGATTAGAAATTTTTTATTATGATTTTATTGTTGGGGTAGAATTTATTCTCTATTTTTGATATATTAATATTTTTAAAGCCATAGAAGGGTTGTAATAGCGGTTCTAAGTCAGATTAATTTGTATTGAAAAGGTATTTGAGCATTGATATTTAATTTTTGGATATAAAATTGGTTGTCAATGGGGTTTGTGTGTGTGTATGTATTTTTTTTTATGTAGCAAGTGTTGATACTGTACATGTAATTTGGAATCCTTTGGATGGCTATTTGGTTTTAAAACTTATGCTTGGATGATTGTTAAGAATTAGATTTATTGATTTGTGCAAAGTGTTGAAGAAAATAATTGAGTATACTATATTTTTCTTAGTTTAAAGGGCAATTTAGGAATTTTGTGAGAAAATTTATATTGTTGGACCTATATTGTTACAAAAAAAAGTAAAAATAAGGGAGATGTATGTAATTTTTAAAAATTGGGGGAGCTCTCTATAATTGTTAAAACCTCAGGGGAGGTTTGTGAAATTATCCCTTTTGTCAAATTGCCCATTATGCTAACTAGTAACTTGCATCTAAAGCATTTAAAACAAGATTCCTGGACAGTGAAATAGTGAATTGCTGTATATAAAATTCTAAGCATGGCACTAAGCACAAAGCAATTTTGCAGCATTTGTTTGCTGAAACAGTATATATATATATATATATATATATATATATATATGTTTTTTTTGTATATGTAGCTTGTATCTGCTCCAAGTTCAAGGACCCCATCGAACTAACTTTATATCAATTCCTTGGCTTTATGTTAGATTCATTGTATTTTGCTTCATAAAGCTCTCATGAAATCTGGGATGAATAACCACGTACACATATTTACCTTGCAAAGTTTTAACTTCCATATTTATAAGATTTTTAATTTTTTTAAAATTTGGGCATAGAATAATAAGCATATCAAACAAATCAAAAGAGAGTAAGTTCGCTATGAAAACTCTAAAATTACTATTAATTTTCCCTGAATAAATTATATCTTCTGACGTCAAATCTCCTTCTCATCCTGTGCCCTAAGGGCACACGACTTAAAAAAAATTATATTTATATTATAGGACTATAGATAACATTAATTTGTATTTCCCAAGAATGTGGTTAGATATGGATTTCTATTACAAGTGGAAGCTGCTATTGGTTCTTGGCCTGTTGGCCACATGAAACATGGATTGCAGTGATTCGTCTGCATTTCCATGGAGCTGAAGATGACTGCCAAAAATGTAAGAACCTGTGATAAGACATTGATTTCGCATTAGTACTTTACTTTTTTTTTTTTTTTTAACGGTCTGGTGGTATCTCGGAATAACCCGGACTAATCTCTCGGGTTGGGCAGAGTTCGCTGCAAAGATGCCCAACAACGATAGCAAATGGGTGTCAAACTTGGAACCTTACTATAAAAACAGACAACCGAAATCAGTCGAGCTATCCATTGGGACTATTAGTACTTTATTTGTTTTTCTCTTCTTGTCATGATAATTTTCTATATATATTTTTAAAAATGGAAGATGAGGAATTCAATTACAGATGAACCCCAAAAAATATATATATATATATATGGTCCACCAGCTGTTCAATTTTTAAGAAAATAGCTTCACTTTTCTTATTCACAAATGTGGCTTTTCTATTCAATCTTAAAGAAAATATTTCACTTTTGTTGTTCACAAATGTGATTTTGCCAAGTAACGTTGTACAATAATGTTGCTTAATGTCTCAGCCGACAAAGTAGCCGAGCTCCACCGCCCACCACCGCCACCTCTTAAGACCAAACAATATGTATTTTTCTCCTTTTTCACCTATCCCCTTTTCATGCTTATTTTGTTGCAGCAATTAGGAAACAAACAAATGTATAAAAGAGAAAGCAACACCTATATTTATTTGGGATCTTTTCTTTTTGACTATCTTGCCAACCATGGAATCCAATCCAACACCTTAGTTTTACCACTTTATTTTTTTATTTTGCCTCCTCAAAGTTTAAAGCCACACCTTGCCTGGTCCCCCTGGTATTCTTCAAAGAGAAATTCAAGAGAAATTGAACGTCACCAGTCACTAATATTCGTAGCAAAGCAAAAAAAAAAAAAAAAAGCAGGTCTAACAAGATAATGCCTGTAAATAATTGTTTCCTTTACCTGTGTGGTGCCCATTTAAAAATTTATTAGGTTTTAAAGAGAAAAAAAAAATTGTGAGACTGACCGGTTCAACCAGTCTGACACAGTTTTATATAGCTTAAAGATTAAGTTAATAAATTAGTTAAAATGGATAAATTTGAAAGGGTTGGACTGATCACTTTTCTAGATAAGATAAAGGAAAAGTTCCCATTTACCATCCGCATTTGGAATGCGGCCTAGATTATGTGAAATTAATGGCCTTTGAATTAATAGGCCAAAATAATCAGCAGATTTTTTTAAAAGATTTTTTAAAGATAATCAGCAGATTATCTTATTATTTTAAGATAATCAGCCGATTATCAAGATCTGTCTATTTTTTGTAAAAACGAGTAAAGATAAAGCTATGAAATATTTTATAAATGATGACTAAGCAAGCTAATTTTATGTATTTATCAACCACTACTAACTTCTACCCCATAGAATTACATTATCACCTTTTAATTTTTTTTTTAAATAAAAAGTTTGGATGGATTCGATTTCGATCACCATTATAAACTGGGTTATATTTTTTTTTGTTTAGATTTCTTTAAGCTGCCTTGTAAACTTATAACATGCATTCATGTCCACTAGTGTAAAAAGATAATAAAATATTAACTTGCCATTTAAAACTAAAAATATAATGGATTAACAACCAAAAATATGAAAAACGTCAAGCAATTTCTTTTTATTCAATAATTATAATACACTTCAAAATTTGAAAGAGCAAAAGAGGAGGATAATCATTTAAAAAGCAAGTGCCAGAGTCCGTTGTCGATAAAGATTCATATGCACCTTCCACAATAATTATAATTAAGATGCCATATCGTCTCTGTATATGGTCCATTGTATGGAAATTGGGGATTGCATTTTTGGATAAAGTGATGGGTTCAGATAGCAAATTCCAAAATCAAGAATAGTTTATCTACGAAGACATAATTTTTGCCCCTTATACAATCTGAGTGTGCCATTCACTTGAAAATTTCAAGAAATGGTGTAAAGCTATATACCACAATGCAACTTGCTGTATCCAAAAAAGAGAAATGCAACATGATGAATGTACAAACATCACTTTACACTCCTCAAACTGAAGTTTGCAGCTTAGGGGTTAGGGTTTAGTTACTTTTTTTTAAGGAGGAAAAAAAACTTTATTCAGTTATCTGGAAATGTATATTTCAAGGATTCCATTGCATTGGTTTTATCAAATAAAAGTGCTGTCAAGTCTCAAAGCAAAACTATGGGGCAAAAGTGCTCCAAAACCATTGGCAACTCCTCTGAAAACTTTATCCTCAATCAATCCAGAATCTCCAAACCTTAATAAACAAATTGATATGGGATAGTTGGTGACTGCATGAACTGATTTCTGAACAGAGGAATGGGGAAGTCTGATCCATTAATGCCTAATATTGCATCATTGTTTACGTGCCATTAGCTGTCCAGATAATAGCTGCCGCCCATATAATGTCTCTTTATCTCAAATAGTCCCATTCAAAGCCCTTAAAAAAGAAGGGACAAAAAATTAAGGCCTCCAATTTGGAGGTTTAATGGGCATGTTCACCAATAAAATTTTAAATATCTTGTAGGAAAACCAGAATGAAGTTGAAATAAAGTTTCGGGGACACTTTTGCCTGGCCAAAGAATGTAAGAACCCGTGATCAGCCATTGATTTTGTGTTTGTATTTTTATTTGGTTTTCTCTTCTTGCCATGACAAATTTCTATATAGTTTTAAAAGGGAAGATGAGGAATTCAATTACAGATGAACCTAAAAAAATATATATAGTCCACCAGCTATTCAATTTTAAAGGAAATAGCTTCACTTTTTCTCATTCACGTATTTGGTTTTTTTTTTTAAAAAGATTTTTTCTGCTCTTCACCCGAAGGGTAAAAGATAAGCATACAAACCATGAAGAGTGGGCCTACTGTAAAATCAAACGTAATTTTCACCCCCTAATTTTTTTTTCCTTAAAAAACTTTAATGAATATTTAAGGCCCTATTATTTGTAATGAAGTTTTTCAAGGAAAAATTTTTACATTTTTCGTGATCACATTTCTAAATGACCTTTATCTCACGTACATTAAATGGTTATAATACATTTTTCTATTGAAAATTCAAAAAATAGCAATCAAAATGAGAAATTTTTTACTATAATTAGATGTTAAAATTTATTCAAAACACTCTATTATTCCAACACACCTCCCCTCCCATGACCACCTATCACCCTCCGGGGCAAACTCCACCTACCACCAGTACCTACCCCTGCCATCAATACCTATTTAATGTATTTTTTATATATATATTTTTTAAAACTTGTGATAGTTTTTAAAGTGTTATTATAAATTATATTTTAAATAAATCTTTATTTTCCAAAACAAGCAAAAAAAAAGTTATCTAAAGATATTAATTTCTCCTGTCTATTGTAGATTTTGAATAACTTGGTTAAGATTCAAGGAACTTAAGCAAAGTAATCATTAGTGTCATTTCAATAATAGTCATAAAATTCATCCCACAATTTGTTATTGTCTGTTTATGTATCCTGATATGGCATGATTCATTCATTAATTAACTTTTGCTAACAGCTAACTATTACGTCAACCTCTTAATCTTACGCCATGCCTTAGGCACAGATTAGAAAAACCCTTCTGGAAAACGTTTAATGTCTCAGCCAACAAAGTATGCCCAGCTCTACCGTCCACCACATCTTAGACCTAACAATCTATTATAATTATTCTCCTTTTTCGTCTAGTAATTACCCTTTTTTATGTTTTGTAGCAATTAGGAAACAAACAAAACCAGCTCGTACAGAAGACAAAGCAACACTACTGCATTTTGGATCTTTTCTTTTTGACTATTTTGCCACCCATGGATCAACCTGACATCTTAGTTTCTCCACTTTAATCTTTTTTTATTCCTCCTCAAAATTTAAAGCCACATCTTACATGGTATCCCTGGTATTCTTCAAAAGAAATTCAAGATGGTGTCTGTAAATAGTTGTTTCCTTCACCTGTGTGGTGCCCATTTACAAGTTTAGGTTTTAAAGGGAAAAAAAAAATTGTGGGACTGACTGGTTCAACCAGTCTGAGACAATTATATAGCATAAAGATTAGGGATAATTTCAAAAACTTCCCTTGAGATTTCTGTTAATTTCACTCGGCTCCCCTCAGATTTAAGTAATTACACTTACCTCCCTTGGCATGGTAAAATGCTTTTAATGCCATCCACTTGGTACACAATTCAAAATTTAAGGCAACAAATTTACAAAAAATTAAAAGATTCCTATTTATCTATCTCATATCTATTTCCACTCCTTTTTCTCCTAGATGTTATACTACTATGTCCTTTGTTTATTATCTTCAGTTTTATATATACTAGCACATTGAAATTGTAAAATCAACAGAGGGAGTATATTAAATATCAAACTAGAAGAAAATGAAGAGACTCACGATACTAGAGAAATAAATAATGAAATTGATTATTGAAATAAGAAGAAGGACCAAGGATGTGAAATTTATCGTATTTTATCTGTTATCAAGAAAATTTCTTGTAAAATGTCAATAGTTTGCATAAGAATCCTTTTGTTGGATTAGTAATTGTTGGTTATGATTTTGCTATGGAGGTAGAATTTATTCTCTACTTCTTAGATGTTAATATTTTTAAGGACATGGGTGTGTTGTAATAATGGTTCTAAACTAGATTAGCTTGTATTGGAGAGGTATTGGGGCATTGAGATTTAATTTTGGGGAATAAAATTGGTTGTCAATGGATGTGTGTCAGTGTGTGTATGTGTTTTTTTTTTCTGCGTTGCAAATATTGATGTTATATATGTAATTTGGGATCTTTTGGACTGCTATTTGGATTTGAAACTAGAGTTTAAGCTTGGATGATTGATAGGGATTAGGATAATGGATTTGTTCAAAGGATGGAAGAAAATGATTGAGTGTGCTGTAATTTTCTTTTTTTAGTTTTGTACAAATCTCAAGAGAGGTCTGTGAAATTCTCTAAAGATTATGTTAATAAATTGTTAAAATGGATAAATTCGAAAGGGCTGGACTGATCACTTTTATTAGTGAAAAGTTTCCATTTATCGTCCACATTTGGATGCGGCCTAGATTATGTCAAATTAATGATTGATGGATTGGATTCATAGGCCAACAACCGTTAATCCGCAGATTATCATTTATCAAGATATGTCTGTGTTTTGTGAAAATGAGTAAAGATAAAGCTATAAAATATTTTATACTTGCTGAGTGAGCAAGTTAATTTTAAGTATTTATCACCCACTACTAACTTCTCCGCCTAGAATTACATTATCACCTTTTGTGTTTTCTTACCGATTTTTTTTTATTAAAAAGTTTGTTTTTGGCATTTTTAATAAAATGTTTGGTTTGGGTGGGTTGAGCTTTTATCACCATTCACCACCTCGGATTAGAGCATGTCCCAACAATATATCGTGATTGTTTTATAGCGTATCATATCTAGGTATGACAATGGATAGGATTTTACCCAAATCCAATGTACTTGGGTAGGGTTTGGATTTGAGAACCAGACCATGTAAAAGAGTTATGGGTCTGAGTAGGTTTTGGCTTTTTATGATTCATATCCAAATCTAAGCTCATACCAGACCCATGTATATATAATTAAATTATATACACACACACACACATGCACGTGCACACACATACACATACACACACACACACATATATATTGGTAAATTTATAGAATATTCTAATATTCTATGGTTACGGACCGAATACAGTAAAACTTCGTGATGTTTTCTTTTTTTCAACCTAATTCTAGTTGTCATTGTAATTAATACAAACATTTTCAGAAAAGGGAGAAAAAGTAAAGGCAAATAAATGAAAGATTTGATGTAGATACAGTTTAAATTTTAAAAATAAATAGAAGCAGTCGATAGTAGTTATTTTTTTGAGTTCATAATATTGCATTCAACTTCTTGAATATTAATTTTATTATTTAAAAATAAAAATTGGATGGTGTTATATATATATATTTGAAATCTATATATTTTTATTTTAGTGTGTTTACAAAAATACAATGGATATCCATTAAATACTCAGACCCAAGAAGGTCTGGGTTTAGACTTATTTTGTCATACCAGGATCTTGATCTAGGTCTAGATCTAACTAAATTTAATGAGTCTGGATCTGAATCAAAGGGATTTAATCCAAATTCTACCCATTGCATGCCTAGTCGTATCTTTTATTTTTGTTTTTGTTTAGATTTCCTTAAATTGCCTTCTAAACTTATATATTCATGCCCACTAGTGCAAAATGATAATAAAATATGAATTTTTCTAACGTGTGCTTAATGACCACTCGTTAACACACCTAAATTTCACCTAACCTACTATATATACACACATTAATAATTATTACCTACCCTTACATTATATATTTTTCCTAATGAATCTTACTTTTTAAAAAATTTAGCACCTGAAGTATATCTTAACGAGTGTCCAATGGGTAACCATTAGACAAAATTGATAAAATATTAGCTTGCCATTTAAAACTTAAAAATCTAAATGATTAGGTACAAAAATAATGAAAAACTTCAAGTAATATTTTTTAGGATTAATTTTTTATAGACTTAAAAATTTGTAATAGACCTAAAAATTTGCAAGAGCGAAAGAGGAGGATAATCATTTAGAACACAAGTGATAAAGAGTCAGTTGTGGATAAAGATTCATATGCACCTTCCACAGTAATTATAATTAAGATGCCATATTGTCTACGTATTTAGCCCATTGTAAGGAAATTGGGGAAGGCGATGATTTCAGTTAGCAAATTCCAAAATCAAGTATAGTTTATATATGAAGAAAACAATTTTTGCCCTTTATAAAACCTGAATGTTCCGTTCACTTGAAAATTTCATGAAAGGGTGTAAACCTACATACCACAATGCAACTTGCTGATCCAAAAAAGAAAAGTGCAACATGATAGAATATACAAGCACCACTTTACACTCCTCAAATTAAAGTTTGCAGCTCAGGGCTAAGGGTTTAGTTACTTTTTTATAGGGGAAAAAACTTAATTTAATAATCTGCAAGACTGCAAACGTACGTTTTAAAGATTCCATTGCATTGGTTTTATCAAATAAAAGATTTGTCAAGTTTCAAAACAATACTTTGGGAAAAAATGCTTCAAAACCATTGGCAACGCCTCTGAAAACCTTATCCTCAATCAATCCAAAATCCAATATATTCTATCCAAACCTTAATGAACAAGTTGGATGGGCATGTGCATAATAACAAAATCTTACCAAGATAATTATCTCTCTTTTTTTGGGAAATTTTAGAGGTCAAAGATCTAATATCACTAAGTGCACCCAACTAAGAAGTAATTAATCTTTTCCAACTAATTTTAATAATGATCTAATATTTCTGTCTTAAGTTGGTAAGCTTAATTTTTACTATACAACACAAACATCTCGGCAAATCTCAACATTTAGTTTTTCGGTTTTTTTGGCATTAAATTGCTTTTTTGATTAGCTATTTCAAGTTGATTTCATGGTATTGCACCGTAATGGATTAGTTGTGTAATTTCTAATACCCTGATTTCTATTGTGGTTATCCTACAAGTAATTACTCATTCATTTTGCGTTTGCCAAAACGAACTACCTGTATGTGCTTTTCGTGTATGTATTTTTACATCTCCTGT
Source organism: Coffea humblotiana (assembly GCA_023065735.1). Taxonomy (NCBI): domain Eukaryota; kingdom Viridiplantae; phylum Streptophyta; class Magnoliopsida; order Gentianales; family Rubiaceae; genus Coffea; species Coffea humblotiana. The sequence continues at coordinate 27,124,951 of CM041211.1, forward strand.
AGGTCAAGACCCTCGAATTCAATTACCAAGTCATATACTCATTGGCTTTATGTAATTATATTAGATTGATGTGCAGCTGTGAAATTGTTTTGATGAAATGCGCAATATCTAATGGGTTTTTCTATTGTGTACCTAAGAGATGAGTTAGGAATTTAATTGTCTGCATAAATTAAAATTTTCAATTTTCTTAGGTAAAGTTTACTCAAATCAAAGGGTGGATGATAATATTTAAAATTTATAGTAAACTAAGCCCTTATCAATTTTATGTGCCAATCTTATATCTTAAGGTACAGAATAGAAAAAAACTACATATAAAAACTCACAATCAAGTTCCCATATACCTTGTAAAGTACACTAGTTTGTGAACTTCTATAATTTCATATAGAAAACTACAATTGTCCATTTAATGTGATCCTAGTTAAGATGTAGTCAGCTATGAATTTTTAATTAGAAGTGAAGCTACTAATAGAAGCTTGTCCTTTGTTGATCACCACCAAGACTTGGGGGTGGAAGGCAACGGTTTATACCTGTCACTTAACTATGGCTGTCACTCTCAAAACTAGAGTAAGTTATACAAATATTATCAAAACTACAGGATTCTCTGTCGGTTAGGCTTCCCTTTCCTCTAAACTAAACTAGAGTAAGTTATACAAATATTATCATTGCGACAAAAAAAAACCATTGAATCAGATTCTTCTTGGATTAGATTCTATTCTTCATCATCAAAGTGTTGCTCACTTATAGCCGTTGCTTTGGGCTCCACCCTTTTTCTTTTTGGATGCAGGTGCCAATAGTCTTTGCCTTTTTAAAATAGTGCCTCCACTGTGTCATCTACTGCTAGCTTGCAAATTACTAATCCGAGCACCTAACTCTTTGTCAGGACCACAACACAAGTGTGGAATATCTCTTCATCATCATCTTTGTTAAAATCTTAGTCACTGTCATGGAAGCTATCACCTTCAGATGAATCTGAATGTGCATCATCATCATCAACTTCATCATGGTCATTTTCTTCATGTAATTCCGCTTCTGATTTTCCCTTCTTCTTCTTCACATGTTCTATGATTTTCTCCACTTGAACAGGGATTTCTTCAAGGTCAGCTAGTTCAACAGCTTCAAAGCTTATGTTGACAAAGAAATCATCTTCTTTTGCAATATCAATTTCATGATTTGCTGCAGTTGAACTCTCATATATATGATCTACAAATCTTATATAGAAGTCATCAACCATATACAGTTCAACTTCTCCATTCTGTTTACTAGTAGTACCCATATTAATTGCATCATCTCCAAATATCTTCATGCCCTACATATGATACGACATATGATTAAACAGACAAATTAAAATTAAAATTAAAAAAGAAACAAATTTCACAATCTCCAGATCTGTTCATGCCTACGAGATTAATATTTACATAAAAATCAGTCGACCCACCAATTCCTTCCATTATTTAACCATTCAACACGCTTAATACCATCATCAAATAGCCAAAAGATAATACAAAGCACAGAGGGTCTCAACGAAGCAAGCTTGATATATGTGATGAGTCCACCTGATCATTGCCATTCTTGTCCTCGTCAACATCCTCCATCGTCGGCGATTCCAATCTATCCATCAGATTAGTATGAATTTTGGCCACCATTAAAATGTTCTACAAAACCTACAGATGCTAAGACCATTTCCTCAAAATGTTTTAAGTTTAATTGTGTGTTGTGTTAGTTCCAATCTCTTAATTGAAAAATATGACCCAACGAGACAAAACTACCTCTGATTGGTGGCGCAAAAATTTGGTGGTGTCGCCGCAGAAGTCCTACATTGAAAAATAAAAAATAGTTCAAGAACAAAATTGATTTAACATAAAAGATTAAATTGATTTTAGTGTCAGGTAGTGTCACGGATCAATTTGGCGAATTTTCCTTAAATTTTTAATGGCTATTTCCCTGTAGCTACAGAAAATGCATGCTAAAAAAGTATAAAACCCCGTGATGAGTATTAAATTTTTCTTACTTTATTTGTTTTTCTGTTTTTCTCATGACAACTTTATAGTATATCTTTTGATGGAAATATGATGAGCAACAGAGTTTTAGAAGCACCAAAAAAACAATAATCTGTTTGAATTACATTTTTCATCAAAAAATTTAACATTTTTCTAGTATAAATTTTTTAATCATCTTTTTATTTCACATATATCAAATTATTACAGTATATTTTTTTAATAAAAATCATAAAAATAACAATCTAAACGAGTTCTAAAGTTTAAAGAACTAAAGTAACTCCAACTTTTCTCATTCACATGATTCTTCCAAACAATTGTACAACATGGTTGGTTATTGCCTCGATCTTCATATATAGCTGGCCTAGACCAAACAATGGAGTACTTTCTTTCTTTTTTTTTAATCTTTCTTTTCCCATATTTTATTATGTGGGAGTTGTTGGGGTAAGCTGGTTTAATACAAGCAAGGTCGGACCAACAACAAGACCAGTTCATGTGGATGATGAATCAACAATAAATTAGGGATATTTTGTTGCAGACAAATTTTTGCTACTCAAGCAACCAAAAGCCTGTTAAAATGTATCTCATTCAGAGAAACAATAATCTGATTTTTTTTTTGTTTTTGGACTTCTAAAGAGGATGCAAGAAGGAACTCAAGTTTTTCTACAATTCTTGACATTTTTTGTACTTTTATATAAATGCGTATCAATATTTTATCATCCCAATGAAAATTATGTTCTTTATGCACCAATTATTTCATTCCAAATATAAAATGTAGTAATTATTTCTTTCCAGAATATGTATAATAGAGTTTTGATGTGAACCTTGCCCATATGTATATAATTCCAACAGAGAACACAGTCAGCTACGCGTGGCAAACTGCCATTTGTCCAAAGTTCCAATAAAGAACATAATCACCTCTAATTTATGGAATCTCAGACACTAAAAGTTTTGCAAGTAACGTAATTGTACAATAAGGTTGTTTAATGTCTCAGCCGACAACGTAAGCCTAGCTCGACCGTCCACCACCACCTCTTAAGACCAAACAATATGTATTTTTCTCGTTTTTCAATCTACCCCCTCTATATGTATTTTTATCGTGGCAATTGGCAAACAGACAAAACCAACCCATATAAAAGACAAAATGTAGAACCTAAAAAAGTCCACAAATCTACAGGAAATAAATTTTATAGAAATGATGTATACGAAGAGGCAATTTACACGCATACAAATATATGTGTAAGAGAAGAGGTATGCTATCAGTAATAATATATTAATCAGACACCATAGTAATAAGGTTGTCAAATTCACTATTCTTAACTAATGCCACCAATAAAACTCCCTGTTTATAAACTAGATGACTGGGTAAACAAGTCTGATCCAATGATTATAAGAAATTCTCAATAGAATACTAATTTTTAAATAATAAAACCACCATAACTTGATTTCAATAGAATTATTAAAACCTTAATTTGACAAACATTGGTAAATAATAATATGAAAATTTATATTTTTGATCTTTGATTTAATATAACAACACAAACCAACACTATATTTGGGACTTTTCTTTTTGACAATTTTGCATCCCATGGAACCTAACGCCTTACTTTTTACCACTTTATATTCTTTTTTTTTCCTCTTCAAAGTTTTAAACCACACCTTGCTTGGTCCCCTAGTGATCTTCAGAGACATATTCAAGAGAAATTGAACATCACCGGTCACCAATATTCATTGCCAAAAAAATTAATAAATAAAAAAGATGCAGGTCTAACAAGATAATGCCTGGTGATAGTTGTTTCCTTTACCTATTAATAGTCGACAAAATTGTGGGACTGACCGGTTCAACCAGTCTGAGACAGTTACATAGCTTAAAGATTAAGTTAATAAATTAGTTAAAATGGATAAATTCGAAAGGGTTGGACTGGTCACTTTTCCAGATAAGATAAGGAAGAAGTTTCCATTTACCATCCAAGTTTGGAATGCAGCATAGATTATGTGAAATTAATGACCTGCGGTATGACAGGCCAAGAACCGATAATCCGCAGATTATCAACATCTATCTTCGTTTTGTAAAAATGAGTAAAGATAAAGCTATAACTATTTTATACATGCTGAGTGAGCAAGTTAATTTTATGTATTTATCACCAGCTTAAAACTTCTCCCCCGTTGAATACATTATAACCTTTTTTTAGTGATTTTCCTTTTTCTTTTAGCAATAAAAAGTTTGGATGGATTTGACTCTAATCATTACAAAACGTTAAGAGCATGCTCTCGGGATTATAGGTTCTAAAGGTCTCGACTACATTATTGCCTAGTAGTATCTTTTGTTTTTTTTTTTTGTTTAGATTCTTTAAGTTGCCTTCTAAATTTATGACATACATTCACGCTCATTAGTGTAAACAGAGATAATAAAATATTAACTTGTCATTTAAAACTTAAAAATCTCAATGATTAACTACCAAAATAATGAAAAACTTCAAGTAATTTCTTTTTGATTAATAATTGTAATAGGCTTAAAAATTTGAAAGAGCAAAAGAGGAGGATAATCATTTAGAACACAAGCGATAAGAGTAAGTTGTCGATAAAGATTCATATGCAGCTTCCACAGTAATTATAATTAAGATGCCATGTTGTCTATGTATTTGGTCCGTTTTATGGAAATTGGGAAAGATGATAAGTTCAGATAGCAAATTCCAAAATCAAGAATAGTTTATATATGAAGAAAATAATTTTTGCCTTTTATTAAACCTGAATGTGCCTTCACATGAAAATTTCATGAAAGGGTGTAAATCTATATACCACAATGCAACTTCTTGTATCCAAAAAAGAAAAGTGCAACGTGATGAATGTACAAGCATCACTTTAGACTCCTCAAATTAAAGTTTTCATCTATCTCCCTTTTTTTTTTTTTTTGATGATTATAATCTGCAAACGTCCGTTTTAAAGATTCCATTGCATTGGTTTTATCAGATAAAAGTTCTGTCAAAAAAATTTTTTTGAAGGAAAATTCTCTCAAGTTTCCAAACAAAACTATGGGACAAAAGTGCTTCAAAACCATTGGCAACGCCTCTGAAAACCTTATCCTCAATCAATCTAGAATCCAATATATTCACTCCAAACCTTAGTAAACAAGTTGATATGGGATAGTTGGTGACTGCATGGACTGACTTCTGAACAGAGGAATGGGGAAGTCTGATTCATTAATGCCTAATGTTGCTTCATTGCTTACGTGCTATTAGCTGTCCAGATAATGGCTTCCGTCCACATAATGTCTCTTACCTCAAATAGTCCCATTCAAAGCTCTTAAAAAAGAAGGGACAAAATATTAAGGCCTCCAATTGGGAGGTTTAATGGGCATGTGCATAATAACCAAAAAAAAAAAGAGAGATAGTTATCTTTTTTTTTTTGAGAAATTTAAGAGGTCAAATAAAAGATAATATCACTAAGTGCAGCCATAAAATTTTAAATATCTTGTAGGAAAATAGAATGAAGTCGAAATAAAGTTTTGGGGATACTTTTGCCAGCCAAGTTTTTCCCCTTGTTGATTCTCTAGAATAATTAATCTTTGCCAACTAAGTTTAGTATTGATCTAACATTTCTTTTATAAGGTGGCAAGCTTAATTTTGACTATACAACACAACGATCTCTCTTGATCTCAACTTTTAATTTTTCTCTTTTCGGCATTAAATTGCTTTTCGTGAATAGCTATTTCAAGTTGCTTTCATGGTATTGTGCCTTAATGGATTGGTTGTGTAATTTCTAATATCCTGATTTCTGTTGTAGTTATCAACCAAGTAATTACTCAATCATTTCTTGTTTGCCAAAACGAAATATCTATATGTGCTTTTCGTGTATGTATTTTTAACATTTCCTCTAGGTCAAGACCCTTGAATTCACAATATCAAGTCATAGACTCATTGCTTTTATGTTATTATATTAGACTGATTCACTGCCTTTAAATTGTTTTGATGAAATCTGCAATATATAAAGGATTTTTCTATTCTGTGCCTAAGAAGTGCGTTAGGAACTTAATTATTTGCAAACCTCCCCTAAGTTTTTGACAATTATAAGAGCTCTTCTCAAGTTCTAAAAATTGCACCTACCTCCCCCATTTTTCATTATTTAAGTAACATTCTAGACCCAAAAGACTAGACTTTTTCTCAAAAATCTTAGAGTACCCTTGGGTTATAGTTTACAACAAAAATAAAAGGGAAAAAAATTGTTCATTGTCTGTATTTCATTCATCCTTACGTGTTGTCGCTACAGTCTACCTATTAACATACAAATTACTACTAAGTAGACACTCACTTTTGTTCTAAAGTTCCTCTTTTACCTAAAGACTTCTAGTCAGATCATTGAATCAATTAAAATGTCGCATTAGATACTCAAAACCTCACTTACAATCTTATATCAACTTCAAATTTTGCTTAATATACAGCAATATTCATCAATATCCCTAAATTTGAATTCTATGGCTGCCACCTTTCTAATATAAAACGGTTTAAATCATCACTACCAATACCGACATCTAATAAACTCTATCAACACAGAGTTTAAAATCAATCAAATTCTCCCTGCAGGAATAACATCACTAATAATTGAAAATCAAAAATAGAAACACAATGTCATTATAAGTATATCAAGAACATATTTTCATAACAACCATAACAATATAATCTTTATTTAGTCCATCTTCCACTTCCATCCCTAATTTTTTATTTTTTATCACCGTCACTATCTTCATTTCCATCTAGTTTGATAATGAAATCATCACTCAACTTGTCGTTTGACAATTTCAATTTGCAAATACCTATCAAACATTGAAAACAAAAATGGGGAACAAAAAAGCTGTTTAATAGTAATGAAAAATGGGGAACAAAGACGCTGTTTAATAGTAATGAAAAAGATATAATTGGAAATAGATACCAAGATAGGCAAGTACTAGTGATTGGTGTGGATGGTAGTTCTGTTGGTGATGACATTACACATTTAGTCGATAGGAATAAATAAATGAGTTTAAAAGGAAAGAAATTGTAGGAGGAAGAGAATAGAGAGTTAATGGGTAAAAACTCGAGTTTGAATTATTGGTTGATAATAGACGAGATAGTTTTACTTTTTAATAGAATTTTTCAATGAGTTGACAATTAATGAAGGGTAATTTTGTCCTTTTATCACACCAACAATAGTCCTCATAATTATATAAACCTCAGCGGAGCCAAGTGAAATTATCAAAAATCTCATGGAGAGGTTTTTAAAATTATCCCTTTTTCATTAGAAGTGACAGCTACTAATAGAAGCTTGTCCCTTGTTCATTAATTCGTTTTTGGCCGCATGAAGCACGGGATACTGCAATTTTTGTCTGCATTTTAAATTTTTAATGGTCATTTCCGTGGAACTAAAGTAAATGTATGCTAGAAAGTATAAAAGCCGGTGATGAGTATTAAATTTTTCTCACTTTATTTGTTTTCGTGTCTTTCTCATGACAACTTTGTAGTATATCTTTGGATGGAAATATGATGAGCAAAATTTTAGAAGCATCAAAAAAAATAATAATCTGTTTGAATTACATTTTTTTTATTAAAAATTTTTTTAACCACATTTTTATTTCATATATATCAAATCATTATAATATACTTTTTTATAAAAATTATAAAAATAACAATCTAAATGGATTCTAAAATTTAAAGAACCAAAGAAACTCCAACTTTTGTCATTCTCATGATTCTTCCAACCAATTGGACACCATGGTTGGTTATTGCCTCGATCTTCGTAGCTGGCCTAGACCAGACTATTTTCTATGCTTATCTTTCTTTTCCCATAATTTATTATGTGGGAGTTGTAAGGATAGGCCGGTTTTAATACAAACAAAATCGGACCAACAGCTAGACCAGTTCATGTGGATGACAAAAACAACAATAAATTTGGGATCTTTTTGTGGTGGACAAATTTTGGCCACTCAAGCAACCAAAAACCTGTTAAAAATGTACTCATTCAAAGGAAAGTTCAACACCACTCATGATCTAATTGTTAGCATTCAATTTCAAATTTTTTTTTTGTTTTTTGGACTTCTAAAGTAGATGCTAGAAGAAACTCAAGTTTTTATCTACAATTCTTGACATTTCTTGTACTTTTGTATAAATGCATATCAATGTTTTATCATACTAATGAAAATTATGTTCTTTATGCAGTAATTATTTCATTGCAAATACATAATGCAGGAATTATTTCTTTCCAAAATATGTAGATTTGAACCTTATCCATATCTATAATTCCAACAAAGAACACAGTCAGCTACGCGGTGAAACAACGTCGGCTAACTACCAAACTGACGCACGGATAATATAGATAATCATGTGACGGTCCCCAAATCTAAAATACCTAATGTCCGAAGGAATTGCGTTGGATGGTAAATTCGAGAGATTTTAAGTAAAAGCTTTCGAATTTAAAATTTTTTCTACTTATAAGAAAAAAAAAAAGCTAAAAGTCAATACCAAACATAGTGTTCAAAGTTCCCACAAATCCTGTAAAAGATCCTTAATCCACTCCGCGTCCATTAAACAATATATTTTTCTAGACCACTTATTTGTTGAATTGAAGATTAGAACAAAAAAATTTTATACAAGTTGATAATATCACTTTCTTATTTGTTAAGGGGACTCTCTTTATACAAAAAATATCCCTATTCTTCATCGGAATTATAAGCATCCTTTTTATGAAATTGTAATTTAAATGAAAATACCGGTATTTTTACGTTTCACATCGGTATAAAAGCAAAAAGGAGTGACATTCACATTAGTAATTCCATTCAATGAATTATCTTCTTTTTTTTTGTAAGAAAAAATTTGGGTGGGCTCGACTTCAGTCACCATTCAATTAATTATCTTTCAATTCATCTTGAAATGGCTAATCACTATTTAGTTTTCAATTTATGCAAATTGTATATTTTTAATAAAAAAAAAAAAGAAAAGCATTCAGTTTCTGTTTATGGTTGAGGATATTAAAGGTCGCAAAATTGTGATACCACATAATATGTTTTCAATAAGACAAAACTATATGGAATATGAAAATTGGGGATATCTAAGGATCACAAATTTATAACCCTATGTCCAAAGCAATAACTATGATATGTTTTGTTCTTTTTTACGGTACAAGATATCTTTTGTTTCCAAATTTTAAGCATTTGATACCATCTGACAAATGGACCCTTAAACAAACACAAAGAGCTTCATAAAACTCTATTAAAAAAATATGACCAAATTTTTCCTAAGAAGGATAAAAAATATCAGGGAAAGCATTCACCATTAGAGTTTTTCCCGTCTTTTTAGAGACTAACAAGAAATGTTTCTGTGCTTTACATAATACCTTGTGGTGGCCAAAAGCAAGTAAATTGTAGAATGTATTTGAAATTTAATTTCTCACTCAATGTAGTAAACATATAAAAATAAATATTTGGTTAACGAGTGCCCTAATGCATTCGTTAAGAAGAGTTTGAGGTGTTAGTACTTTTTTAGAAAAGTGTTATTAATTTTAAATTATGTCCAATACAAAAGTAGTACGATAATTATGAAAGTGTGTATTCACATAGTGAATTATATATAATTCAAGGTGTATTAACAAATATCCATCAGACACTAAAAAAAAATCCAACAATAAAAGCAAAGGGTAAACCAATTTCATTGCATCTTCCGTAGTTGTTATTCAACTAGGGAAGCATGAAAATTTTGGGAGGGAATACAAACCATGTCTTGAATTCAAGCTACAAAGTATGTAAAGTTCAATTAAGTGGGCTCTGATTTGTTATCCTTCTGTTTCAAAGCAATATGTGAAGACTCGTAAAATTTTTTTGGATTTTCTAAGGTAGATCCAAGAAGGAACTCAAGTTTATCTATAAATTTTTTTTGGCATTTTCGTACTAGCTTTTAAAAATGCATATCAATACATCAGCCTAATGAATCTAAATGTTCTTGATGCACTTGTCATCTTCTTTTCCAAATATATTCATTCAGATTTGAATCTTATCGAAAGCTCCAAAGAACACAGTCAGATGTGAGTCATATGGTCTATTGGCCGACTTTCATTTATCCAAACTTCCAACAAAGAACACAACCACCGTATTAGCTGACCGATAATATAGGTAGCCATGGACATAGTATTCAAAAGTTCCGAAAAATCCTATCCAAAAAAAAAATTTTCTTTAACCCACTCTTCATCTGTTAAATAAATTTCTTTCTTAATCTCCAATCCTTACAAAAATTTTTAGGAAAATTTTAATAGCCCTTATCTATTTGTTAATGGTTCTTTCTTTAACTTTTGATCCTATGGGTTACTACTAAAAATATCCCTATTTTGAATTGAATTTACAATAATCCCTTTTTATGACGTTTTAATAAAAATAAAGAGTAGAGATATTTTTGTCCTTTTACGTGAATAAAAAAAAGACAAGAATTTTTTGGATAGGTTATTTTTTGCTCGTATCATGAATTTATTTTCAACTATGGTTTAATTATAGAACTCATTATAATATTATTTAAAAATGTTTTTAAATAAAATTTTTAATCTAAACACAATTAACATTTTCCTAGATTTAACGTGATTCATAAATGTGCTTTCAAAATTTTCTAAATAACATTATCCAAACCAAACATAATTATTTTTTTTGGATAAAGTTAAAATGGTAGACTCGTTATTCCTATCCGTATCAATGACCCCACAATCCCTCCACTTTTGCCCTTTCTATTATTTTAGTAGTTTCTTACCTCCCCTTCGCCATTTGTTGCTTGTCCCATCTTCCTCCATTAAGCCTCGTCATCTCTGTTATAGTCTCAACCATCAAAAATAAATATACTGCCAAGCAGAGAATTTTTTTTCCCTTGTGTTTCTTTCTGGGTATAAAGCTGCAAGTTTTGGATTGAGCAATAGAGAAGGTGTCTTTCTTGGATTTTCGTTTCCATTTGATAGAAATATTGGTTTTTGATCCGAAAAGAGAAGTGGGTTTTTCTGGGTTTTCAATCTTTTGAGGTTATAAGCTTGGAAATTTTGTTTTGGAGGTATCAGAAATGGCTTGTTGTTTGAAGACCGGTTTCTATGTTTCTGGTTCAAGTGATACCCTTCTTGGCTGTAGAGCCAAAGGGTCTTTAGGGGTTTCTCCGTCTGTTGAGGCTCTCCAATTATCAAATTCAAGATCAAAAGATTTCATGGGGAAACAATTGGATTATTCAGTCCAAAATTCAACCTATTGGGATGTCAAAGCTCCAACTACTTTTTATGTTAAGGTATGGATGAAGTTCCTGGCCCTTTTTTGTCTTTTTTTTTTTAACGTTGAATATTTATGTGTGGCTTCAAAGTTACAAACTTTACTCAAATTTTTGATGAATATTTTTAGGCACAAGCATCAATTTCTGTTAGCAGAGCTTTGAGATGGTGGGAGAAGACTCTTAAGCCGAACATGATTGAGATCCGTTCTGCACAAGAACTTGTGGATTCATTGTTAAATGCTGGAGATAGATTGGTTATAGTTGACTTTTATTCCCCTGGTTGTGGAGGTTGCAAGGCTTTGCATCCCAAGGTATTATTGCAAAATGTGTTCTCTATATATATTGGTGGATTATTATGAAGATTGATTCTCTATTTGGGATGGTTTTATTACCAATTGTGGATTTAATTTGCAACTATTTTTTTGGTTTGGTGCTATTAGTTACCCCTTTTTTATTTTCTCTGTTGTTAGATCTGTCAACTGGCTGAATCAAACCCCAATGCAATTTTTCTCGAAGTCAATTATGAAGAACTCAAGCCCATGTGCTATAGCTTGCATATTCACGTCCTACCATTCTTCAGATTCTATAGAGGTGCAGAGGGCAGGCTATGTAGCTTCAGTTGTACTAATGCAACGGTAAGGAAATCAATCCATTAATTGCTTCATTGGTCTAAGAATTGTAGTTTTTGCTTCTGAGGCTTATTTATTCTTTTGTTATGCAGATCAAGAAATTTAAGGAAGCTTTAGCAAAATATGGGACTGAAGGTTGTAGTCTTGGTCCAGCAAGAGGGCTAGAAGAATCTGAGCTATTGGCTTTAGCCTCAAGTGGTCAAATATCAAGAAATGTGCCACTAGATTATGCTACTGAGAAGAAGGAGAAGCAACTGCAGGATGTGGTGTTGAATGGTTTTGATCTGTCCAGTTCTGTGGTTAAAGATGAAAACAAGAGGGGAGTCAATGGAGGCTCTGCTGTTGTGATGGCCTAATCTTAGAGATTAGTTAGTAGTCCTAGTTAGGAGAATTCTTATGGGAGTAAAAAATATAGCTCCCTCCTTTAAGAATGTGCATAATTATTGAGGGTTATCCAGAAGCAGGGCTCTTGGTTTTTTGGATAAGCCCTGCTTATTTGGTTAATCCGTTGTCAGATGAAAAAAATTTGTGTTATAAAGACAGCTCTATCTTTCAAGGATTTATCCTTATCTGGTGTGATGTGTCATCTGCTGTAATGACATTACTTTTTGAGTACATGACTTATCTTTCTCATAAATGATGAATAATTTTACCTTAGATTTCCTGTACAATGACATGCCACCAAAGCAGGCATGGCCCTTAGAGAAAGATTCTCCAGATTTTGAATGTCCTTGATGAATAACACAAATAATTACTTATGTTGCCAACCGGCCTTCCACAAACTTTTGACATCCAACTATTTGCACGGTTTTTTTTTTTTTCTAGCAACAACGATAACAGTTGTATAATTTATTCTATCTTAATTTATAGGGAGGGGAGTCTAAGGAGATTTGTGTATCAGGAACTAATAAGTATATAGATCTAATTAAATAAGAGGGTGCTATAACACTTTTCTTGGATTTTTTTTGCTGCAGGTGAGATTTGAACTCACCACCGAAGTTATAAGTCTTCAAAAGTTACGAGTCTTCAAAATCTAGTGGCACATTCCCTTGTATTTTGCAACAATTTCGTTCCAACTTTCAAGACATATCTATCTTTTGTTTTTAAAGTTTGTCCTCCTTCCTCAATGCTACATGCAATAGACAACCTTAGCAGTAATCAAACATGCTTGAAAATTTCAATTCAAAATTTGAATTCTCGTTTGCACTTAGGCTAGCCGGCAACCTTTTGATTTTTTTTGGCCGAAGACCAATTCCTTGTACGTGCCAATCCCAAGCCAACAAATGTTTCTGATGTTTATTGAACTTTTCTCGTGGAAGAGGGAAGGAAGGTTGAGTTTCTACGTGTTTATGCCAACTTTATTCAACTTGTCTATCAATCTGCCTGCTGTTTAGAAACCTTAATGCGCGTGGAGCCATAGCTTCAAAATCAAAGGACACGTACACGCATTTAAGTGTCATTTTAATGTATTTATGCCATCTTTATTGTTATCAAATTAATTGTAATTGTGGTTTTCCTAAAACACGACAATAAATGTCGGTGTGGAATTAACAACCGACAGACCCGCAATCCGGGGTTCTAATTAAGGGAAATGCCTTGCTTGACGGCTCAGCAACTGAAGATGCTTTTTAGATTGGGCAATTGACCTGTTTGATCCTTCACACTCCGTCCGAAAAAATATTTTTTTCATTCCTCACTTTTAAAACAAAATAAATTCGTCCCTGACGTTTAAAAATTAAAGTTATTATATCTTTGAACCGAATTTTCAATTTTAATCAAACCATCCAATAACTTAGTAATAAATTTCAGGGATAGAATTGATAGATCATTTGGTCAACTCCATTACATTCATATGACATTTATTGAACCAAAAGAGGAAAAAAAATTAAAAAGTTATAACATAAAAAGGTCGTTCTTTGTCTTGGAATAGTAGAGGTTCTTTTTTGAGTTAATCTTTTCATGCACTGTTAGTATATACATTTGCGAGTTTAGATATATACCATACATATAAAATTTGGTTTTAAATTTAAATTGAAATGATGTTGCAGGCCACTGTATACAATGACAATGTAGAAAAGATTGATCTTTTTTTTTATGTTATAATTTTTTATTTTCTATTTTGGATTCATTAAATTTCACGTGAATATAATTAAGTTGAGTTAACCAAGTAATCTATCAATCAAGGGCCTTTAAATTTGTAATCGAGTTGCTAGGTGCTTAGATTTAGATTGAAAGTTGACTTCAGGGATGTAATAGCTTTAGTTTTTAAATGTTAAAGACGAATTTGTTTCGTTCTAAAAGTGAGGGATGAAAAGAATATTTTTGTAAAATGTGAAGAATGAAAGAGGTCATTTAGATATCAAAGTCATTTAGGGTTTTTTTAACATGTATCCTATGGGCACTTATTAAAAGACCTATATTCCACCCAACCTACAATGTATATACATACTAACAATTATTGTTTTCGCTTACATTTATAAACTTTTCCTAATTAATTCCCTAACATCCATATATTTTTCTTAACTAATCTTATATTTTAAAAAATCTAACACCTGAAATACATTTTAACGAGTGCTCTTAGAGCATCTGTTAGACAAATCGTTATTGAATATAAATTTCAAAGGGTTAAATGTAGAAAACCCACACGAACTATTGTGTCAATTGCAATTTACCCCGTAAAGAATTTTAAGAGATACTTATGAAAAAAATTAACTCCATCAAAGTAATCGACTAAGTGACTGATTTATCTTCTATTAAAGTTCAAGTGGCAAAAATACCCTTTTGATAAGAAAAATTTTTCATGTTAAATAAACTAATTATTCTTGCTTTATAATAAAACTTTAAGTGAAAACACATATGTGGGACCAAAAAAAACTGAAGGATTAATGCTACAATTTCTAAGATCTTATTATTTTGTTCAGAGTATCATAATGCCATATCTTCACATCATAGCAAAAATTATTTATAATCTCACAAGAGTTTAAATGTAGTACTTGAAAATTTTGACATGAATTTAGCACAATAATCGTGGGAAAGGTTCACTACTATACGTAAACTAGCATTAGCATATTAGGAATCAAAATATTGGACTTAAAAGTTTCAAAAAAAAATCCCAAATTATTCAATAATTTGTACGCATATAAAAAAAAATTGAAAGTATAGTTCCGAATTAGAGGAATAATTGTTATTCAAAGTGACATCATATATTACTTTTTATATGTTTTCAATTTTTTGTTATGATGTGAAAATTAGTTTGTTGAAAGTGGAAGGTTTTTCCCACAGAAGGTTATTCTAGCCACTTAAATTTTTTAATGGATGATAAGTTAGTCATTTTGCTAATTAAATAAATAAAGTTAATTTTCTGTAATTTTCTAGTTAACCAAGGGTGTAAAGTGGTGATTAGAATAATTTAGGGTACAAAGTGTTTTTTAACCCAAATTCAAACTTAGCCATCCTTTAATTTATTTTTCACATGGGCATTGAAACTCCAGATCAAAGACATAGAAGCGCAATTCCACATTTCAATTGACAAACCACTTTCTTGTCAGTCAATATTTCCAACCTTAGACTTAGCCAACTTCTCAACCTGCCAAAAATTTTCACCAATAAGATAGAAGCAGATGTGATTTGCATTAGCTTCTTGTTTTGAATGTGATTTGCAAACTTTTTTTTTATCAAGTTTGACTAGAAACAGAATCCCAGTGCAAGCATTTTTTGTGGGAATGATTTCTATTTATATGCATCTGGAAAAAAAAGTTACATAAACATTAATTAAGTCGAATTGCAAATTTATCCATGCTGAAATTAGTTACCATTATAAGTCAATTTCTTTTAGGGTAACAGGTCTTGAGTATTGATTGTATTGATCAAATAATGTTCCTCCCCGTCTCTCTTTTTTTTTTTTCTGCAACGATAGATTTTGTATTGATTGGCAAAAGATGTACACTTATATGAGCAAAGGCTCAATGAGTTCTATACAAAAGTGTTAGACATACTGAGGATTAATCCATTCCTCATCTTGACATATGCCTAAAGCATAATTACTAATCAGATCACATCTATTATCTAATCTCCTATCTAAACAAAAGGAGCATTTCTGAAATAACACTCAGAGGTTGTTTATGTCCTCAGCCAAAGTACACATTTTGATATCCTTGGTCATCCCTTGTTTTATCACTTGCAACAGCTGAGGGCTGGGGATATGGACTGTAATTTTCTGCCATTGCTGTTGTCTGGCCTTTATGATGGCCATCTTCACAGCTTCTGCGTTAGTCTGCATCTGATTCGCTGATTTCCTATCAATTAGTGCCCAGGCTGTCACCAACTGATGGTTGGAGTTAGTTGCTGTAATTCCAGTGCCAACTCTGTTGGTCTGTCTCTGCACACAAGTTGATATTCTGATCTGCATTTCATCACTTCGTACCTCCTCTTGTTCCATCACCTCTCCACCTCCTTCTGCTTCCTCAGGGATCTTTCTCTCATTTCTCCAAGCTGATGTTTGCTCTTGCCATTCCTGTTGAGCCTTCTTAATTGTTTTCCAAGGGTGCCTTCGTTTAGCATTGAACTTCCATTCATTTCTCCTTTTCCAGATTTGCCAGAGAATGTTCACAGTTAGCTCTATATGTTCTCTGCCCTCTGTCCTATTCGAGGCTTCCAGCATTGCAGTCCACCAAACTCTAAAGTTCCCTGTCTGTTCAGTTAATCCATCCCACTGTAATGGAGCCATCTTCCATACCTCTTGAGCTCTACTGCATTGAAAAAACATATGTTCGATTGACTCTTGTTGTTCTCCACAGCCATCACATATTGGGTCTCCCTGGTGTGTTCTATGGAACACCAGGCCATTAACTGGTAATAGACCATTTAAGCTCCTCCAAATGAAGTGTTTTATTTTGCTTTTGACCTTCAGTTTCCACAACCATTTCCATTGCTTTCCATTGGAGTTTGCTGAGCTCGTTTCTGCCTCATCACCTCTTCTTCCTGAGTGCTGGGTTGTTTCTTTACACAATGCCTTGTATCCTGAGTTGACTGTGTACATACCGTTGTTACTATGTAACCAGTAACTGCTGTCCTCTCTTCCTGAAATACTGATAGGAATATCCAGAATTTCCTCGGCATCCTTCCTGTTAAAAGTTCTAAGTACCAATGGTTTTCTCCACCTATATCCACTGATCAACTCATCCACTCTTCTGACATTGCAATTTTGAGGCATCACAGAAGTGGCTTTTCCATCCTTATTTCCAGGGATCCAGTTATCCTCCCAAATGTTTGTTGCCTTGCTATTGCCTATTCTCTTTCTAGTTCCATTTCGCACAAAATCTCTCACATTCATCAGACTTTGCCAAATCCAGGACGCACACTTAGGGACTTTACACTTAAAAATTGAGTCCCTATGAAAGTACTTTGCCCTCAAGAACTTGCTGACTAACAGATTTGGTTGGGAAATCATCCTCCAAACCTGTTTAGCCAACAAGGCTTTGTTGAAGTTCTGCAGGTCCTTAAAGCCCAATCCTCCCTCTTTTTTCTCTTTAGCCATTCTTCCCCATGAGCACCAGTGCATTTTATTTCTCCCTTCAGCTTCTCCCCACCAGTAGTTAGCAAAAATGGAGGACACTTCTTTACACAGTTTGTTAGGGAGTTTAAAACAGGACATGGTATAAACTGGCATTGCCATAGCAACTGCCTTCAGTAGTACTTCCTTCCCTCCTTGGCTAAGCAACTTGTTCTTCCAGCTATTCATTCTCCTACTGATATTGTCCTTAATATAGTCAAAGACTTGCTGTTTAGATCTTGTTATAACCATAGGGAGCCCCAAATATTTCCCTTGAGTAGCCACCTGAATTGTGCCTAATCTTTGTATCACTTCCCCCTTTCTCAGATGACTCACATTGTTACTGAAGAAAACTGAGGACTTATCTAGATTTATAGATTGGCCCGACCCCTTGTCATACTTCTTCAGAATTTGGATGAGTTCACTAGCTTCCTCTTTGTCAGCTCTACAGAAGATCAGAGAGTCGTCAGCAAAAAATAAATGAGTCATACTTGGTCCATTCCTACTTATCTTCATCCCTGAGATCCTTTTATCTCCTTCAGCCTGCTTCAATAAATTGGAGAAGCCTTCTGAGCATAAAAGGAAAAGATAAGGTGATAGTGGATCACCTTGTCTTATTCCTCTCTCTGGGATTACAAACTCTTTTGGTACCCCATTAATATTGAAGGAGTATGTAACTGAGGCAAGACAGCTCCAAATCCATTTCCTCCAGACTGAACAGTAGCCCATCTTATCCATCATAGCATCAAGGAATTTCCACTCCACTCTGTCGTAGGCCTTTGACATGTCCAACTTCACAGCCATAAAACCATTCTGTCCTTGTTTCTTATGTTTCATATAATGCAAGTATTCATGAGACAGAATGACATTGTCAAGAATTTGCCTGCCTGGGATGAAAGCTGCCTGATTTTTGCTAATGCAATGTTTTAAAACATTTTTGAGTCTATTGGCCAATATTTTTGAAATCACTTTGTACACAACATTACAGAGGCTAATTGGCCTATAGCTCTTCAAGGTAGTAGGATTCTGAATTTTGGGGATGAGAGAAATGACAGTATGATTCCAAGACTTAGGCATGTTGCTGGAATGGAAAAAATGTCTAATGGCAGCAATTAAATCAGTTTTAACAACATTCCAAAATTTCTGAAAGAACAAGGGAGACATACCATCTTGACCTGGTGCCTTATTTGGATTCATGGAAAAAAGGGCAGTTTTAATTTCAAGATCATCTACCTCTCTTGTTAACTTTTTATTCATCTCAGAAGCGATTGTTGGTGGTATACCATTAAGAATCTCTGCTAGACCTTCACTACCAGAACTAGAGAAAAAAATTGCTTCAAATTGAAAATGAAATATTTTGCTTTCCTCTAAGGGTTTTTCTATGGGATGCTTATTGGGTACTTGCTAACATACCTAAATCCCAGCCCATCTAATTTACCGTGTATATGTACAAATTGATAATTAATATCTTTCCTTATATTTATATACTTTTTCTAATCAATTTTATTTTTTTTTTAATTTACACTTAAAAATACATTTTGACGAGTTCGTCATATACTTTCTCTAGAGTGCTAGTTGAGGTTGGAATTCACAATGGAAAAGAAATTCACTTCGAAGTAATTGAACAAAATGGACCATGATATTAAGGGTGCGTTTGATAAAATTGAGGTCTTTGAAATTTAAAATCTGAATCCATTAATTTATTGAATTGTTAAATATTAAATCTAATACATTTGAGTGCATATTACATTCAATGATAAGTGAATAGCTTATTACTTAATTTTGGAAGCAAGTTTTGCCTAAAAAATTAAGTGCCACTTAATTAATTTAGATGTTCAATTTTTTGTCATCAAACAGTCTAAATATATTAAAATCTGAATCCATTAAATTTAAATATTAAACTGGATTATCACACGGGCCTAAATATCAAAGCATTTTCAGTTGTCATCCCAAAGAGTGGCTTGCATTAAATGAAATTGATATCTAAAAAGCATTTTTTTTTTTTGGGGCCAAGAAAAGCATTTTCAATTGCTGAGCCGTTTCCCTAATTAAAAGCCAATAGTTGACTGGGCATTAATGTCCAGTCCCTAAATTATATACTAATAATTGTGCACTGATGGCAACGTGGTCCGACTTTAATTTAGGAACCTTGGGATCACACCAGATGGCAACTGCTATCTATTCTGTCATACAATTCAAATCACAGAAAGGCCCACAAAAAGGATTAAGCATCCACTCATCTTTCAACATCATAATTAATACTTTTCTTTTTTTTGTTTTTGCTTTTTTCGATTCAAGTGAATCTCTAAGCAAGAAAAATTAATTATCAAAACGGCCCTAAATGTTTGGAACCTACATCATTTTCTATTCATTTTTTTATTTCACATACATTATATTTCGACGAAAAAATATTACAGTATTACTCGACTATAAATATTCCCAAAAACTTTTGAAAGATGCAATCCAAATAAGAACCAATTAGAGATTTCATGATTATCTGATCAATGCCATGCCATTTGTTTACAAATGCCCCCAAAAAAACCTTTAAAAAATGCAATCCAAACATCATTGTTAATGTTTGCATTTTTATGAGGTGGATCACTGTCTCTCTAGTTTTCTACCATATTAGTTGGAGTAGTACAAGTCCCGAAGTCCACATAGCACTCTATTATGACTAACCTCAGGATGAATAAATGATGACAATCCTCCAGTTTGGATGGAAGGAAATGGAGAGAAACAAAGGGAAAGAATGGCAAATGGATTATTTTCCTTTGTTTCGCAGCTCTAAGTGGAAGAATAGTAATGGATCCGTTGCTTTAGAAAAGTTACTCTCCAAAAGTCGCGAGAAATGAAAATACGGTTAAAAAAAAATCAAAGAATTGGGACGAAGAAGAAAGCAGAACGATAAGAGAAAGGAGAAGAAAATTTTTTCTTTCAAAAAACCAGAATTAATAGCACGAAGTAATCTCCAAGAACGAAGGTTTTGCTGTGGAAGTTCAGATAATTAAAAGCATCTGTCATTGTACTGTAGATTATATTTACCTCATAGACAAGATTTAAAATCTGTTAGTTTGTTTTATTATGAAAAAAAAAAGAGATTTACAACGTAAAAGGAACAAAATAGAAGTTCAATACCAGCTATATCCAAATTCCAGAACAAATAAGGAAAATAGAAGTTGGTTGCCTCAGAGGTAGTGAAAATCACAGATCATCATCATTATTTCCATGCAATTATAACTGCAGATTATAGCAAACTACACAGGCCAATCAACCAAAGATGGTGAATTACAGCACAAAACTGCAAATGGAAAATAAATGAAACTGAAATTTTTTTAAAAAAAAATTAAGAGCCTCATTTGCTGCGATGATCTTAGACATAATCATATTATCACATCATAATACGTGCAACATATATATATATATATATATGCATCATTGGCAATCTTTTCTTGGTCAATTAGAAGAGTGTTGCTAGAGAAAACAAATTGACAAATTGGTTCTAACAAATCTGATTGTTCTTTGTGTGGGTGCCTTTTGTTTCCCTCTTCAGAGAAGGGGTTTGCTAAGAAGAGCAACACTGAAAAAAATGCTTCAAATATTTTGCAAGATTCTGAATGGATATTAGCCTCAGCTACAACTTGTCAAAGAAATCGTTACAGATGCATCACACGGAACAATGTTGCATTTCAAGAAATGATTAGCAACTAGTTGGATGAAATATGTGGAAGAAAAATTAAAGAATTGATACAAGGAAGAAAGCAAGAAGAAAAAAGAGAAAAAGGAAAACAAGAATTTTAGGTGGCAATTTTGGGTTATCCATAAGAATGTGCAAAATTATTGAGGGTTATCCAGAAGGAGGGCACTTGGTTTTTTGGATAAGCCCTACTTATTTGGCTAATCTGTCATCAGATGAAAAAATTTGTGTTATAAACAAGGGAATCTTTCAAGGATTTATCCTTATCTTGTCTGATGCGTCATGTGCCGTAAAGACATTACTTTGAGTACATCACCATCTTTCTCATAAATGATGATTATATTATATTTTCCCTTAGATTTCGCGTAGAAAGATGCCACCACCAAAGTATGCATGGCCCTGGTACTTCATATTGGTGGCCACAATTCTCCAGATTTTGAATGTCCTTGATGAATAACACAGATAATTACTTAAGTTGCAGACCGGCCTTCCACAAATTTTTGTTAATAGCTTAGAAATTCATCCTTTGCAACTATATCCTCAGTTCAGTTCTAGTTGAGCATTCCCTTATACTTTTTGCAATAATTTCGTTCCAAGACATTGTTGGTGTAATTGATACACAAGTACACAAAGGTGCAGAAATTTGTATTATATAAATCTCACTTAGAAAGTGGGATTAAAGATGTTGGTTGATCTTGAGGGCGTGTTTGACACTATTTTTAAGGTGTTATTTGCCCTACTACACATAGTATCTGTTATAGAATTATGGTAAATTACCTCTAAAATATAACAAGATTTTGAAGAAACTTGATAGCAAATGTCAAGATTTCTCTTACAAAGAAGGATCAAAGTTCTAGTTAGTTTATGCGTTAGAGGCTTGTCATTTTTGTAGTGAAGAGATAACCCAAGGGTCACAAGGTATTCGACCACTATTTTATATGTTTATGGACATTGATAGGCAATATTAATCCCCTTCAATGGATAGAAAATGCCAAAAACATTTTAGAAACTTTTGGCTTCCAATAGATCCTTAAGTTACCAGATTCTTTGTTCTAACAAACCTCATTTCTATTTCATTCACAAGCTATTCCAACAGGCATATCTAAGCATCATTGCAAAGATATAGTGTAGTGATCCATCCAACTGTATCTTTTGTTTCTAATATTTGTCTTCGTTTCTCATTGCTATATACAATAGACAACCATAGCAGTAATCAAACATGCTTGAATATTTCAATTCATAATTTGATTTCTTGTTTGCACTTACGCTAGCCGGCAACCTTTGATTTTCTTTGGCGAAGACCAGTTCCTTGTATGTGCCAATTCCAAGCCAACAAATGTTTCTGATGTTTATTGGACTTTTCTCATGGAAGAGGGAAGGAAGGTTGAGTTTGTATGTGTTTATGCCACTTCATTCAACTTATCTATCAACCTGTCTGCTGTCTAGAAACCTTAATGCGCGTGGAGCCATTAGCCATGGCTTCAAAATCAAAAGACACTTGCACGCATGAAAGTGTCATTTTCAGCTCTTCTTATTGTTTTCAAATTTATTGTGATTGTTTTCCTGAAACAATACAACCGATCTTAGACTCTCCAAATTTGAAATTGAAGGTATGAAATTCAATAATGTCGGTGTGGAATTAACATCTGACCGACTCGCAATTCAAAGTTGAAAAAGCCATGTTATTGAAGGTAAATTTCAAAGGGTTAAATGCAGAAAACCCTCACAGAACTATTGTATCAATTGCATTTTATACCCTAAAGTATTTTAATAGACACTTTATGCCCTTGGTTGATTGAAAAATGATAAAAAAAATTAACTCTATCCAAGTAATTGATTAAGTGACCGAGTTAACCTCTATTAAAAATTCAAGTGGCAAAAATACCCTTTTGGTAAGAAAAATTTTCACATCAAATAGACTAATTATTCTCACTTTGTAAAAAAATTTAAGTGAAAACACATACGTCGGACAAAATTAAAAAAATTGAAGGATTAATGTTACAATTTCTAAAGCCTCATAATTTTGTTTCAATGCAAAAATTTGCCATGTCTTCATGTAATAGCAAAAATCATTTATAATCCCACAAGAATTTAAATGAAGTAGTACCCCAAAATTTTTACGTGAATTTAGCTCAATAATAGCAGCAAAGGTTCACTACTATATTGAAATTAGAATTAACATATTGGTAAACAAATTATTGGACTTGAAAGTTCAAAAAAGAGAAGCAAAAAAGTTTCAATTAGTTGTATACATATAAAAAGAAATCAAAAGTATAGTTCCAAATTAAAGGAATAATTGTTATTCAAAATGACCCCATATATATTTTTTACAGAGATAATATCATAAACTTCCCCTAAATTTTTCTCTTAGTAGCACTTGGTACCCCTAAGATTTTAAAAATATCACTTACCTTCCTTACTTTTGTTATTTACGTAACCAAATTTTTTAGAATCCTAAACTGCCATTGTTGCTTATTTTACTGAATAAAAATACTCCTATCCACTTTGTTTACTCCAAGAAAAACTACCACCTAAAAAATAATCTCTAATGGTACCTCCACATCACAAAGGTGTTGGCCATAAAATTATATATTTGGATAACAAAAAAGATATTTGTAAAGAAATACACTAGCATTAATTTCGAGTCTATATGCTCAAAATTGATTTCTTATTAATCTTATATTTTCCCCAACCTCTTCTCAACCCTTGGTTCAATCCTTTAAGTTGAAGTAAATCATTATAACAATTAACTCAAAATAAACAAAGAAATCATATCCCACTTTATCACAATCATAAAACGAAAAGATAAAAAAATTTAATTTACTATATTTGCAAATAAAAAATTGTATAATCATCCAAAAAATGAGTAAAAGAGAATATTAGAGAAAGGGAAAAGAGAAGAAAGTGATCTTTATTTCTTTTTCTTTAATTTTTTGAGTTTTATTTATTTGATATGTAAATTATGTATCAGGGTTAACATAATCATTTTGTAATTATTAGGGAAAGTAATTTTTAGAACTTTAGAGGTGCTAAGTGATATTAGGAGAAATCTCAAAGAAGGTTTCTGATGTTATCCCCTTTTTTATACGTTTTTAATTAGACTTTTGTTATGATGTAAAAGTTAGTTTGTTGAAAGTGAGTTTTTTTCCAACCGAAGGATATTCTTGCCACTTAAACTTTTAATAGATGATAAGTTTGTCATTTTATTAAGAGTCTGTCTAACGGGTACCCAATAGACACTCATTAAGATATATTTCAAGTGTTATATTTTTAAAATGTAAGATTAATTAGGAAAGGTATATAAATATAAGAAAGGGTAGATAAGATTAAATAGAAAAAGTATATAAATGTAAGGAATGGTAATAATTATTAGTATGTGTATATACATGGCAAATTAGGTGAATTTTAGAAAAACCCTTTCACTAATTAAATAAACGAATTTAATTTTTCTATCATTTTTAGTTAACATAGGGTGCAAAGTGCCTATTAAAATAGTTAACTCCTGTAATAATTCGTGGGAGGTTTCTGCATTTTACCCAGTTTCAAAACACTATCATATATTATTATTATTATTATTATTTTGGTAGGTATGCCCAAAGCTCTACTTGGCATTCTTTTCTTTATTTTTCACATGGACATTGGACCTCCAGATGAAAGACATAGAAGCACAATTTTAAATTTCAACTGACAAACCATTTTCTTGTCAGTCAAATTTCCACGCTTAGACATAATCGATTTCTCAACCTGCCAAAAACTTTTGACCAAGAACATAGAAGCATGCTTCTTTTTTGAGTGTGATTTGCAAACCTATATCAAGTTTGACTAGTAACAGAATTCAATGCTAGCAATTGTTTTCTCTTTTTTTTTTTTTTGAATAATTTCAATTTACACGCATGTAGGGAAAAAAAAAAAAGTAGCCACATAAACATTAATTAAGTTGAACTGCACACATATCCATGCGGTTACCATGATAGTCAATTCTTTTTAGAGTAAAAGATCTTCATCAGTATTGATGTTATTGATTAAATAAAGCTCTTCTATTTCTTAAGTTTGAATTCTACTCTCTCAACGACCACCTTTAATTCCTCACATTTCTTTACTTTATCAGCATTATCTTTTTGTTTGAAAATATTGCTTCAAATTGAAAGTTAGATTATTCGCGAAAGTACCGGTTGGGATGGGAATTCTTTTTTTTTTTTTTTTGTCAAATGGGAATTCGAATGCAAAGAAATTTGCCTTGAAATAATTTTTTTTGAAAGAAAAAACTTAAATATTATTAGATATAAGAGGGTTACATGTTACAGTAGCCTAGCTTCCTTATCTTATATACTATAGTGATTTGATATATATAAGTCAAAGAGGTGATTAAAAAATTTAAATTTTTTTTAAGAAAAAATGACAATCCAAACAAGGCCTGCTAGTTTCACATGATCCCTATTAACCTTTTAAAAACTAACTTATCTAAAGATTGAAACCGACTTACAGATATCATCAATCTAGAATAGACCCGGAAGTAATTGAAAAAAGTAAACTTCGCTTGAATTAACTGTTTTTTAAGGTGTTTTTAAAATATATTTACTGTACCAATGTATATGAAAAATTTTTTATTGTAGATGTTTTTCATGATGCTTTTGAAAATGTTTTTGGGATATATTTTGAGATATTTTTAAAGTTTAAAAATTTTTGTGATATTTTTTTAAAAATTACCATTACCACCCACCACCCCTTCCCTTCTCCTCCCTCTCTTTCTTTCTCATCCTCCCTCCTCCCTCTCTTTCTTCCTTCTCCTCCCCTCCTCCATCTCTTTCCTACTCCCTTCTCCTTCCCTCCCTTTCCCTACCATGCCCGAACCCTCCTCTCCCCCTCCTGGGGATCTAGCCGAGGTCACATCGAGGCCTTTGATCACGACATCGTGACCAGATCGCGGTCCTTTTAGTCGCGATCTGGCTGCAACTAGATCATAGCCTCTAGTCGAGGCCAAATTTAGGAGGGAAGGGGAGCGGTGGGGTGTGGCGGAAAAGGAGAGGGAAAGCAGAAGGGAGGAGAGGATGAGGAAGAGGTAGGGAGAGGAAAGAGGAGAAAGAAAGGATGATGGCGATGGTCGGTAGGGATGGTACTGATAAATGGAAGAAAAAAAATGGTGTAGATTTTATTTTTTTATTTTTTAATAATTATATAGATGTGGTATTTTTGGAGTTTTTTTTTGTTTGCATATTATTGTAACATTGTATATGAAAAACTTGTTTTTCAAAAAATGAGAAATCCAAACGGAGCTAGGAGTGTGACATTAAAGAATCTTCAGTTGTTGATCCATTAGGCAAGACATTTCCCTAAATAAAAGTCAATGGGTAACTGGGCATTAATACCCAACCTCTCTATTAGGTGCTTAAAATTGTTTCTCCCGAATTTCGTCTTTGTCCCATCTACTCCGCCCTATTTAACTCTTACGTGTATTGATTAATGATTATTATGGATAAGTCCTGCAATCAATAACTCTTAAAATTTTATTAGGAGATAAGTTTAGCAGCACAATAAAAGTAGCAGTTAAACAAAACGGTTTATTTGAAGTAACCGGACGGATAGGACAGAGGCGCTAAATTAGATACTAACAATTGTGTACTGCTATTCTCTCTACAATAAGAGCTTCTCTCTCTAACTTTTAGAGTTTTCCTCCCCTCGGTAGGAGCCTTATGCTTTTCAAGATCCAAATTTCAAAACCCAGATCCAAAAATCCAACACATTTCTAAAATCCTAGATCCAACATCAGATCGCACTCAAACAGATCTCAAAACTCAAGATCCCAAATTCCACAAGAGTTCCCACACCCAGCTACCCATCTCATACAAACACCCATATCTAAGCCCCTTTTCACTCAATGTTTAACAAGACCAGAAAATCAAAAATTGCTTTCTAGAACCATGTAATTCCCGACTATCCTTGCATTAAATGAGGAAATCAGACCAAGATCTTATTCACAATATAAGTGGCAGCAAACTCATGAAGCATTAATTATTCCCAGTCTTAACCCATTAGGCACATATCTCACTATTTCTACTCTTGTTAGGTCCTAAGCATCTTTAACACATTGAGATTTTTTTTTCTGCAGGTTTAATCAAATCTGGTATTCGGATCCAAGTAATAATAAGGGCATGCTTTTGTCTGCGAAAATGGAAGATGCTCTAGCAAATGCTTTCCAAAAATTCGACTTGTCAACAACGGAATTAGGAGGGATAGATCTGAGCAACGAGGATGTGGAAAAAAATGTAGAAAGCTGCAAAGAAAGCTTGGTGGGGAAGCTGATAGGGGAGAAAGTCACTAACTTTGCTGGAATTAAAAATTTCACCAATCATGCTTAGGGCTACCCTAGGGATCTACAAGGGATAGAACTGGGACCAAACTTCTTCTAGTTCAATTTTGAGAAGGAAGAGGACAAGAGAAAATCCCTTATGGACGGTCCATGGATTATGGACAACTAGATCTTGGTGGTCAAAAAATGGTCAGCCGGATGTGCACGGAACCCCAGTTTCTTCAGACACACTCATCTATGGGTCCAAATCTGGAACCTTCCAATACACTAGATGAGTAGAGCTGTTGGTTTCAAAATAGGAGGAATGTTTAAATCGGTAAGAGATGTCATTATACCACTAGGAGGGGGAAAAATAAGAAGACATGTGAAAATCCTCGCGGAAGTTGATATCACTCAACACTAATTAGGGGAACCACAGTGAAACTCAACGGAGAATTGACATGGGTGGAATTCAAGTATGAAAGATGTCCAGATTTCTGTTAAAAGTGTGGAGTGGTTGGACATGGAGACAAGGTCTGCAAAGAGGAAAATAATGAGGGCTAAAACAACAGAGAAGCTCAGTACGGACCATGGATGCATGCTAGAAACATCATGGTATCTCCAGTTGTTAGAAAATGAAGTCCAGAAAAAGCACCTAAAGGAAGAATCGAGATAGCTGAGGAGAGGAGTGGTAAGATGGCAACAAGGGAAGGAACAAAAGGCAATCAACTACTGAGCATCAAAGTAACACCACTAAGAAAAGAGTTAGAGGTGAGACATAGCACTAGTAGTGAAAGAGAACTTGAAAAGATGCAACAACTATGGAATGAAATCCTTGCCGAGCACCCTAATCACAATAAGGTGGCGATTAAGAAAGAGGAAGCTAGTGGTCAGGATGAGAAAGAGATAAAACCAAATGGAACCAGAAAGGCCATGAGCTCTGGGAAGAACTCGGAAAACAGCTAGGATAGAGAGGAGAAAATGGAACAGCAGGCAACAGATATGGTAATAGAGGAGAAAGGCCAGAACATACAAACACACGATATGACCCTCGCCACAGTCCCAAGTCCAGAAGAAAGTGCGGAGAATCAGGATAACAAGGATGTGACAAAAGATAGGGCAAACAAGGGAAGGAAGTCATTCAAGAGAACACAAAGGATGACCAGATCTCCACTAAAAGATGTCTCGAACAAAATGATGGATGGGCGGTTGGGAGGAAAGAGGAAGAATATATCAGAACTGCAGGAAGTAGATGCAATGGAAGAGGCTGAGATTGAAGCATCACGAAGGAAGAACATCAAGATGGAAGTGAATATACCAATAACTCAAGGGGAATTGGAGGCTAGCCCCAGAATGCCTCCATTGTGTAAATGAAGATAGTGGTGTGGAACTGTCGAGGTGTGGGTGGCCCCTTGGCAGTTCTCCAACTGAAGGAGATTCTGTTCCTCCACTCTCCAAGCATGGTGTTTTTGTGTGAGACCAAAAATTAGGAAAAGTATATGAAGTAAGTCTAGAGAAAGATCAAGTATGACAAGAGCTAAATAGTCTATCCTAAAGGTAAAGCAGGTAGTTTAACTCTTTTTCGGAAAGTTGAGCCGAATATTGTGGACATCAATGTCACCAACTTTTGTATAGAAGCATGTATAGAGGATCAGGAATCCAAATGCCAATGGTGGCTAACAGGGATATATGACAGCACGGAGGACCAAACAAGATGAGAACAATGGAAGTATATTGAACAGAGAAAGAGGATATGAGGAGATAGGTGGATAGTTACGAGCGATTTCAATGACATAAGGTCCAACAAAGAAAAATAGGAAGGAAGGGAGAGAACGAATAGGAGTTTTAAAGATTTCAACAACTTCATAAAGGAAAATAAGTTAGTGGATATCGGGTATGAAGGAGTTCCATGGACTTTGAGCAACTTGTAGGAAGGGGATGGAGAGGTCAAACAAAGGTTAGATAGGTGTTTGGGAAATGTAGGTTGGGCGCAACTGTTTGACATATCAACATGCACTCATATTGAGAAAGAAGTCTCAGACCATTTCATTCTTGTGTTAGATACTTACCCAACTAACAGAAAATACAAGAGAAGATTCTTTTTTATCAGAGATGGACCAGGAATCCAGTGTCAAAGGAAGTGATCCAAGAGGCATGGGGTAATGAACAAACAGGGTCAAGGATGTTCAAGGTGGCAAGAAAAATCAAAGAATGCAGATTTGCTCTGTTAGAGTGGAACAAAAATATCAGAGGCAATTCGCGAGTAAGAATAAATGAAATCAAGGATCAGCTGGAAAATGCAAAAGCTGGAAAGGATCCGAACAAGAAAAGCCTGATGACCAATTTGAAAATACAATTCATCAAGGCATACAAAGAGGAAGAGTTATATTGGAGCCAAAAATCAAGAAACAGATGGCTAAAAGAAGGAGACAAAAACACGGCTTTCTTCCACCTTTGTGTGATGGCAAAGAGAAAAAGAAACAGGATCAGCTCACTTCAGAAGTCAAATGGTGAATGGTGCATGAACGACCAGGACATCAAAAAGGAACTTTGCAACCACTACAAAGAACTCTTTACCACAGGGAAGCCCAGAGATATGGAGCAGATCTTAGAAGCAGTGCCTCATACTATTACCAGGCAGATGAATGAAAAACTAATTAAGCCAGTTGAAGAAAAAGAAATCAGAGTGGCCATTTTTTCTATGCACCTGAACAAAGCACCAGGTATAGACGGCATGTCCCCTTTGTTCTTCCAGCATTATTGGCAAATTACTCAGGTTGACATTGTGAATATTGTGAATAGCTTTTTTCATAGTGGCAATATCCTCAAATCTGTGAATGAAACCCTCATTACCCTAATACCCAAAGTGGAAACCCAGTCAATCTAACCAATTATAGACCTATTAGCCTTTGCACTGTTTTGTACAAAATCATAGCCAAGATTGTAGCAAATAGGCTCAAGACTGTTCTTAAGCACTGCATTAGTCCCTCTCAGTCAGTTTTCATTCCGAGAAGACAGATCCTAGATAATGTAGTGATAGCTCATGAACTTGTCCATTTCTTAAAAAACAAAAGAACAGGAAAAAATGGATTCATGACCATTAAACCTGACATGTCCAAAGCCTATGATAGGATTGAGTGGACTTTTCTGGGGAGATTGATGATGAAAATGGGTTTCTGCCAAATATTTGTGAATTGGATCATGGCTTGTATTTCCACTGTTTCATACTCCTTTAATCTGAATGATGAGAAAGTAGGAAAGGTTAAGCCTACCAGGAGTATTAGACAAGGTGACCCCATGTCACCCTATCTTTTTGTTATATGTGTTGAAGGACATTCTTGCCCAATTAAGAAGGCTGTGGATCAAAAGATACTAACCGGCATGAAAATTTGCAAAGATTCCCCTATGGTAGAGCATTTGTTTTTGCAAATGACTCAATGTTATGCTGTAAAGCCGATGAATAGGATGCTGTGAAAAGTGATGGAGATCTTAGCACAATATGGCAGAGCTTCGGGATAGATGGTAAATTTTGACAAATTTGCAGTCTACTTCGGCAGAAACACACTAGAAAGGACCAAAAAGAGAGTATGCACAGCAATGGACAACATGAATGAAGCAACCAGTGGCAAATACCTTGGACTACCTATGACCATAGGCAGAACCAAGAATCATGTTTTTGGCTATATAAAGAGCAAGGTTAACAGCAAGATGCAAAGGTGGAAACAAAAATTACTGAGTCAAGGGGACAAAGAAGTACTTGTTAAAGCTGTCATCATGGCCATGCCCTCGTATGCAATGTCTTGCTTTAGACTCCTTAAAGGTCTATGCAAGGATATCAGCAGGAAAGTTGCCAACTTTTGGTGGGAGAGTGAGGATAACAGAAGGAAAGTGCATTGAGCTAGCTAGAAGAAGTTAGCAGAAGTTAAAGGGAAAGGTGGCATGGGCATTTGAGATTTGGAATCCTTTAACTCGACCCTGCTTGCTAAGCAAATTTGAAGAATTTTAACTGCTCCAAATTTGTTAGTAAACAAGGTAGTAAAGGCAAAATATATGAAAAAAGATGGCTAGATAGACAAACACCCTCCACAGTCAGCATCATGGGCCTAGAAAAGCATTCATAGTGCAAGGAAAATTCTTTTGAAAGGCTGTGGAAAAGAGTGGGGGATGGGAGTAGTATTGATATATGGAGCGACAAGTGGATAACAGGGAGACCAAATGGAATAGTAACCACAAGAAAACCAGAAAATTGTGAATTGGAAAAAGTAAGTGATCTCATAGATAGTGGGAAATGGAACACAAAAGTGCTACAGCAATGGTTCAACACCTCAGATACAGAATTTATAGCAAGCATCCCCATCAGCTGTTTTAAAAGGAAGGATAGATTTTCTGGAAACACTCTGCGTCAGGAAACTATACTATTAAATCTGGTTACATGCTGGCCAGAGAGGAAAATGAACAACAAGGTCCGAAAGAAGCTGAAAGAGCAGAAACAAGTTGGGAAAAAAGCAAACAAAATGTGTGGAAAAAGATGTGGGGTCTCAATATCAAACTCAAACACAAACATTTCATGTGGAAATGTTTAAATAATTGTCTTCCCGTCAAAGAGCTTATATACGCACGAACAGGAAAAGGAGACAACATTTGTAATGGTTGTGGTGAAGATATCGAAACCCTGGAACACATGTTTTTCTACTGTCCTAGAGCCCAGAAGGTATGGAAACTTGCTCCTATCAGATAGGATGGTTTGGAAAATCTACGGCACAACATCTGGAAATGGTGGCAAGCAGTTATGAGGACGGGAACAAAGGAACAAGATACGAACCATATAAATCTCACTGTAACCATATTGTGGCAGCTGTGGAAAGCAAGAAACAAAAGATATTTGAAGAGGAAACAAGAGATGCTCTAAGGACTGTGCAAAAAGTGCAAAAGGAATGGATGGAATTTGACAAAGCAAATGCAGAAGCAGGAGAAACAGGTAGTAGCACTCACATAATTCTGCAACACCAAAGGAAGTGGGAGCCACCTAAGGAAGGTGTCATTAGAATCAACACAGACGCTGCTATCTCAACTAAGATGATTAGAACTGGAAAAGGTATCATAGCAAGGAACTGGACGGAAGATTCTTAGAGCAATGGGGCTGGTAGAACACAAAAGGGAAGAAGCAAGCACTGAAGAAGCTCTAGCTGTAAGAACAGCGTTAATGATGGCCAAAAATGCAGGCTGGACTAAAATAGACGTCCAGACAGACTGCAATGGAGTGGTAGATTAGATAGAGGCAAATGAAATGCAGAAGGGAAATCTAGCAACTATCTTGGAAGACATTGTAGAATTAGGGAAAGACTTTGAACTATGTAGTTTTTCTTTTGTCCATAGAACCGGAAATCAATGTAGTCATATGCTAGCTCAACATGCAGTAAAGCTAGTTAATGACTTGAATTGGGAAAATCATTTCCAAGTGTGGCTAACCGACTTAGCTCGAAATGATTTGAGGGCAGTTGCCCCTTTTATAATTAACCCTTGTAATGTCAAGTGTTAATATAAATCTTGTTATCGTTTGTTAAAAAAAAAAAAACAATTGTGTACTACTCTTTTTTGTAATAACGAGATCCAGCTTTATTATAACCATCGTGGATCCTACGAGATAGCAATTATTATCTATTTTTTTTTATATCCAACCCACATAAATGCCCTCAAAGTTAATAAGGATTAATCATTTTTCATTTTAGAGTGAAATTTAGGAAGCCAGAGGGAGGAAAAATTTAAATCTAGAACCTCTAAGTTTTGGAGCAAATTAAGCATCTACTTGTCACTCAGGATCACAATTATTTTTCTTTAGCAGTTTAAAGGAAACTCTAAGCAAGAAGAATGTTTTTTTGTTAGTTTAAAGGAAACTTTAAGGAAGAAGAAAGAGAGAGTTTAGCAGATGTTTAGTACGTAATTCTTAAAAGATCTTTTTTTTTTGTTTGTCTATTCTCTTTATATGTATTTCAACTATCTTTTAATTTCATATACATTACATCTACAAAAAAAAAATTACTTTTTCTAGAAATGCCACCAAAAGTTCCTAAAAGATGAAATCCAAATAGGAAAATTTTACAGTTACCTAATTGACGTCATACAATTTAAACTAATTTTGAGATGAAGTGGATTATTGTGCTTCTAGTTTTCTACGTTAGATGGGGGCGTTGAAGAAGTCCCAAAGCCCAAATAGCACTCTAGAGCAGCCGTTTAAGGATTAAAATTAATTACACTAAGAATAATTTGTAAGTTTAATCATATGATAACTTTTAGTCTTAGAATATCATATAGTTAAACAAAGCTCTATCTTGTCTCAAAAACTCAAAGGATCTTACCCCTACATAGAAATCCAATATCTCTGGGTTCAAGTTGAACCCATTTATATAGAAGTTCAGAAAACTCAAATCGAAAATGAATTTGAAATACAACCAAAAATAAAAATTAACATTTTCAAAATAAAAATATATATAAGTTCACGAAGGACTTCCTTCTTCCTATGATTCAAACAGATTTTGGACCAAAAAATCCAAATTCATATCCAATTCGTCATCCACACTAGGAGTGCATTCGAGTTGAGTCACACTCGAATAGTATACTACTAGAGTTCAAATCGAGGTAAAATAACTGCACTTGAACTTGAGCTGATCGAGCTTTTAGAGGTCAAGTTCGAATTCAAATTCGACTTCAATTTATCTTATTCAAGATCGAGTTTAATTAAATCTAATCTAATCAAATCAAAGTCAATTGAGCCTATTCGAGCGTAATTGAATTTAATCGAACCTATTCAACTCTAATCAATCTCACGTAATAAAAATTAATATTTTACATATAATTTTAAATAAAAAATATTATTGACATTTCACAATAATAAATATTAATATATATATGGAATATTATAAAAAAAACTCTATTAGACTCATCGAGCTTTCGAGTACAAAATATTGAAAGTCAAGCTCAACTCGTGAACTCAAACGAGTAAGTTCGAACTCAATCAAAACAAACTCGAGTCAAGTTATTTGTTCAGCATCACCCCTAATCCACGCTAACTTGTTCGTCCTATTGACTTGCTAATTTTCCAGTTTACGAATAAAAGCTAACTCACGCTATAGGTTACCGAAAAGCAAGCATTTAGTTTAGAAGTTATACTTGCAAAATTTAAAGAATTGGTACAACGAACAAAGCAAAATGACAAAAGTGGAAAAGAAAACAAAAATTGCACGCAAGGGGCATTCATGCGAAGATCACAGTGGTATGACTAGTACCAGTACCAGTAGCAGAGTCAGGACCTTTAACTAGTGGAGGCAATATTATACCTTAAAAATAATACAAATATTCTGCAAAAAGATATTCAATTTAGGGAGACAATGACAAGGAGGATAGGATTTTTCAAAATATAGGGGGCAATTGTAACAAAAAATTTAAAACTCTCTAAAGCTTTCTTGACCATTCCATAAATTTTGTAAAATTAAGAGGAGGCTGCAAAAAGGGGGGGGGGGGGGGGGGGGAGGTTGGATTGCTTAAATTTGCTGCAGTATAGCGCTGACCCTGAATATATATATATATATATATATATATATATATATATATAATATTCAAAAACTAGTTTTCGTCTTAGAAATTAGAATAACGAAAATGAAGATTACACCCTACAAGTTCAATAGCTAGCTATATCCAAATTCCAAAATGAGACATCAACAAAAACAAGAGAGAAAACCACCAGAAGAAAAAGGAAAAATAGAAGTTGGGCAGCCTCAGAGGTGCGGACTCTGACATATCATCAAGATTCTGATAATACGTGCAATTTACAAGCTCCTCATCATAGGTAAATTAAAGATTTTGCTAATAAAATCAGGTTGATTACTTAGGCAAATCAAGGTGAAATAAAGCACACTAGTGCAAACAGGAAATAGAATGAAAATTAAATGTTGGCAATTGTTTCTTGGCCAATTAAAAGAAAGTAGGCAAAATGGTACTACCAAATCATATGCTAGAACAGACTAGAGTGCATTTCTCGGTCAACCATCTTGTAAAATTCTGTACATATATTCCACTTTGGATGATTAAGAGAAAATGCTACAAATTCATCACAGGGAAATTCACAATCCAATGAGGTAGAATAAAATTATCAGAAAACACAGAAATCATATGGATTTCTAGTTCTTTATATTAGTTGGGGAAGTTAAAAGAAGTCCAGAAGCCCAGAACCAGGCCTGACCATGTATCAATTATGTCATACTGTTTAAACTTAATCGTGTAGAAGTTCATTACAGCTCAAAACAAAAAATAAAATGTATTCAAGCACAATGAAACAAAAATCAATTTTGGCAACATAAAATTTGTGCTACAACTGCTTATGTGGCAAACTCTACACCACCACAACATTGGATGTCCATGCCCATATCCATCACATAAATGGGATTTTTTTCCTCCAACTCCAATGATTTTTGGAAATTTAAAGAGTCCAAAATCAAGTTGTAATTCACTCTAATCTATTTGTCATACGGACTAATCAATTTTCCAGTTTGCATATAAAAGCCAACTTCTGCTACAGGTTACTGAAATCAAGTATTCAGTTTAGAAGTTTTATGAAAAAAAATTAAAGAATTGGTACAAGTAAGAAAGCAAGAAGATAAAAAGAACCAAGGAAAACAAGGATTGCATGCAAGGGTGTTTATCCTAAAACCAGAATTAGTAGCGTGAATAATCCCAAGTAATGAAAGTTTTATGGAGGTCACTCATAAAAGTAACAACTAATCTCATCTGTAATACACGGGACAATTTTTTCACCTCATAGACAAGATCAATAATTTGTTAGTACCCGGGTTTTATCTTAATATGTAAAAGAACGAGGTTTACAAAGAACAAAATGTGCAAGTTCATACCAGCTGTATCCAAATTCCAGAATGAGCGGTTAAAACAGGAGAGGGAAACAGCCAAAGAAAAGTAGAAGAAAATTGCCTCAGAAGTCAGAGGTGGTGAAAATCACATATCATCATGGTTATTTCTGATGAAATGTTGTGCAGTTATAACTGCTCATCATAGGCAAATTCAAGCAAATTACTTCAGGCAAATCAAGCACAAAAGTGCAAACAGAAAATAAATGAAACGGAACCCAAAAAAAAAAAAATTTAAGGGCCTCAGTTGCTGCGATGATGTTAAACATAATCATATGGTCACGTCATAACATGTGTAACATATGCATGCATCACTGGCCCTTTTTTCTTGCGAAATCAGAACAGCCTTGCTAGAAAAGAAAATAGGCAAAATGGTTCTACCAAATATGATTATTCTCCATGTG
Organism: Coffea humblotiana; assembly: GCA_023065735.1. NCBI lineage: Eukaryota > Viridiplantae > Streptophyta > Magnoliopsida > Gentianales > Rubiaceae > Coffea > Coffea humblotiana. The sequence goes on from CM041211.1 coordinate 27,161,678, forward strand.
GGGTGCCTATTTTTTTCCCCCTTTCTGGGTAGGGGCTTGATGAGAAGAGCACCACTGAAACGATGCTTCAAAAATCTTGCAAGATTCTGTATTGATATTGGCCTCAGCTAAAATTATTCAAAGGAATTGTTACAGATTCATCACAGGAAACGATGTTGCATCTTAAGAAATGATTAACAATTAGCTGGATGAAATATGTAGAAGCTCAAGGGAAAAAGAGAGGGGTCAAATAAAAAATGTTAGCCCTTTTCTTCTGGATTAATGAAGAAGAACAAGAAACAATACCAACTGGTTAGAATTTAAGGAACAAAAGTGGCAAGGATAAAAAAAAAAGACTTATGCCAAGTAACGGAAATCCAGAATCCAATTAGATTTTGAGAGCTAGAAGTGTAATCTAGAAAGAGCTCCTTCTAGAGGATAAAAAGAATCATCAGGATATGTTGTCAGCTTTAGATTTCAACTCTTCGCACGGTTTAAAAATGGTTGAAAGTTAGACAGAGACTATAGGTTGGTTCCAGATGGCATACCAACGTTCACCGGAAATTAGATAAAGATAAGGCACTTGACGAAGTCATTATTGTCTTTCCAGTGCACTTACACATAAAGCAAGTATGAAATAAGTAACTCAGGTGTCACTTCTTCAACAGAAAGGTAAATTTGTGCACTCACTTCACATATCTTTTAACTATCACCCTTTTACTTTTACTTTTTTTTTTTGTGAGGTGATAAAAATTATATAACCTATTTCATTTTACTTTTTTTTTTGTGAGGTGATAAAAATTATATAACCTATTTCATCCTAAATCAGAGGGGAGGAAGGTTTAAAGAGGCTAAATAGCTTTTCTTTTAAGTATCACCCACGCACCCCACAGGAAGTTATAACTTTTCAATAGAAAAGAAAATGTACAGATTCACTTCGCAAGGGATTATGATTCTAGAGAGTCGTATTGAATGAAAAGATCCTCAATTTAGTGTGATTATCCTGTGTCATTTATTAACCCTCAGAGCTTATCCAATGAATGCATCGAGCGATTGTTAATTCATTTTACCTGTCTCACTTATTGATCAGAATTTTTTGTATGTCATCATAACTCCCCTTTTGATGTCTTGGCCAGTGGCTTTTCCTTTTCCTTTTCTTTTCTGTTTTTGGCATCACTGTCCTTTTGGTCATTTATAACCTGTGCCCATATACTGAGCACAAAATAGGTAACAGTACTACTTTTGAGTATAGCTTTTAACTATTAAATATTCAACGTTTTCATTCTTGCCCATTATGATAAAATAAATGAACAAACAAACAAACAACCATAATAATCTAGTCCTACTTTGAGGGGGGAAGGAGAAATCCCTGCTAACTTGGCACATTTGGGGGCCAAAGGAAGAGATCCGACCTCCAGATCGACTGCGTATAGCCAGCATCATATTGAGCCACACTCATACAACTTTCTGAATTTTTTTTTTTTTTGAAGGAAAGAAAGCACCACGCTTCCCTTGTAAACGCTAGGCGTAATTCGAATTCCCGGCATCCGTGCAAGCTACAACACGCAGCTCTAAGAAGCCCCTGCTGGCCATTAGATCAAAGCCCAGTGAATTCTTTCTTATACACGGCTACATATTTATGGCAACATATTGTGCAACACAGCGAACACTCCATCGTTCGTCCTTCAATCAGGAAATTTAGTCATTGAGTCTTGACAGCAAACTATATGGCTGTCTAAAGATTGTCAAAGATGCTAAATAGCTGCATACATAATTCGAGTTTCAGAAGCAAATACAGCAAGAGCAATGACGCACTAGTAAACAAAACAAAGTAATTTTAATAGGATATCATCAGACACAAATGCAAAGTTAATAGCCTTCATTTTCCTTTAGAAATGTTTATTACATTGGATGCCTTTGGAGCCCAGCTTTTGGCTAGACTACAACAAGTGGCACCGTTCAAATCTCCGTTCTTAAGAAGTAATCATCAGGCTTTTCATTACCCTAAGGTTGCGTCTAGATAAAACAAAACAGCAAGCATATCACATGCAACTTGGGGTAAAACAAGCACAATAACCTAAGTTGCTTAACTGATGGTCATATAGAGGAGTGAACGAGCTTTGCCTAAAACGGCTACAATGAATAACAGCCGAAGGATGCTATATATACAAATATCCTTAAGAAGTAACCATCAGGCTTTTCATTGCCCTATACAAGTCTAGACTAAACGAAACAGCAAACAAGGCACACACTAAGTAATCAATTAGAAACAAGAAGTACAAAGTCTACGTTGCTTAACCAATAGTCACTTAGATGACTAAACAAGCTTTGCCAACAACAGCCTCTCTGCATTGACCTTAAAGTTGTCTAAAAAATAGATCATCACTCCTATTCCTCATTTAGAACAACAACAGGTCACACATCTCATCTGAGATATATTCCAAGAAAAACTATCTTCGGTTCTGTATAACTTCTCATTTTTATGTTACCAAATTGTCCATTGTGATTAAAGAGAATGGCACCAGTAGCAGGAGCTTGAAATTAGTTAAAAAGGAACTTGTCATGTAATAATAACTTAGCATAGCAGCCACAGCCCCAAAATCAGCACAAGCAAAAGTTTGTCTCACAGCTAGTGAAATCACTTCTTATTCCAGTACAACTTGGAATTCAATGCACAGCAAAGACAAACCAAGCAATAGTTGCTCTGGTGCTTGATTATATTGTATCTACCAACCAGTTACCAACATTAGACCAAACCACAAACTGATTTACAGAACAAAGTGCTGCTTCAATTACAACTGATTTGGTGCATGCTTGAAATGAATGTGGTTTTGTACCCCCAAAAAATATGTGGTTTACAAACTACAAACTGCAAGTTTAAAACAAGTAGGAAGATCCAGATTGAAACAGGAGAAAGAAAGCAGACAGCAGATTTTACAAAGAGAAGCTAGTTTGCCTCAGAGGTAGTGACAATTTAATTATCATCACCTAGTTTTCTGATAATACATGCAATATATAATCGTCATTGGCAAACCAGTATTTCTCTGACGGAAAAAATATCATTTATTTGATCTAAAGCAAAATATATAGGGCAGTGTAAAGAAGGAAAAGTAACAGAACTGAAAATAAAAAGGAATAAAAAAAGTCGCCTCAGCCTGCGATGATGTTTCCAGAATCAATATGCCAAATCATGATATTGCAAACATTCATCATTGGCAATTTCAACTTTGGAACCTCAGCATAAACAAAAGCTGTCATGAAAGTTGAGGGCACTTTTTCAAATGAAGTTATAAAGGTAACCATGAAACAAGAAGACACTTCAAAATTCAAGCATTGGCCTATCTTGTAATTGCACAAATCCCATGCACAACGAGAAAACCAGTCAAAAAACTTTCAAAAACTCTACTAATGCATCAGAGAGATTCCCATCGACAAATCACCATTCTCACTAGGAGTACTGATGTCCCTGTCTGTTTTATCATCACTTGCACTAAACACATTCAAATAGAAGTCAAATTTATAATTTCAACCTCATCATGAGCATAATCAACTTTTAACCAAAAAATATACATTAGTGAGAGCTCAGACAGCAGCAGAAAAATCTAAACAATTAAGAGAAACAGAAGATTGTGCCTCAGATTTTATTTGTTTTCATAGAAGAAACGCTCAAAGTATATTTAACACCATCCTGGGCAGTACCTAAAACCCTCAAGTCATTTAAAAGGGCAATACTATACGCCAATGCTGGAAAAGCAACTAATCAAACAAATTCACAAAATTTTATAGTAGATGCACTCCAAGTCAGAGTTCTTCTAAACTACTAGGCGATTTATGAAAGCTAACTAACCAATCAGACACCTAAATCATGCTCAAAACCATTATTTTTGAGACTATTATGCTCAATTAAACGTAAATACAAAAAATCAGAAAGCAGAAATTCATAAAACAAAATGCATCAGAGAGATTCCCATTGTAAGACCAAGTCATCTTTCTCCAGAAAAGGAGTTCTGATGTCCCTGTCTGTTCTATCATCCCTTGCATTTAAGAAATGAACACGCATTAATCTATGCAGCAAAACCAAAAATCAAAAAGTATGCTAAAAACAACAAAATTGCCATAAAATCTAAAACAAAGAAGGGAAGAAAAGGAAAAAAAAAAGAATAATGCCTTGGCAGCCTCAGAATTAAATTCTTTTCAGAGTAAAGATACTCAAAGTATATTTAACACCATCACTGGCATAGGGATAGCATGAATCAAAAAAGAAAAAAAATAAAAAGAAAAACCCTTTTGTACTTTTTCTTGGCAAAAGATCGAAAGTAAAAGTACGCATCAGAGATTCCTGATTTCCTTAAAATGCAAATTCTTCCTTCTCCGGGAAAAAGGAGTTAGATGTATCAGTCTATATCATCACTTGCGAAAAAAAAGTACTTAAAAAAACCGATAAATCGCACTTAGATGGCTGAACAATTACAGTTTTAGCAAATAATTTAAACAGAGCATAGAAGGATGGTTGCTAGGAATATTAGGGTTTATCAAGGGGCATAAGAATTGGGGCTATGTATATATATATATATATATATATATACATTGGAGGATGGACACCGGGGACTCCAGAGAGTTCGAAATTAGGGTTAAGGAGGACAACCGCAAATTTGCAAAGAGATCCTTTCATTTGATGGTATTTGGGGTTGTCCCTCTTGCATTTTTCTTTTTCATTATGAGTGTATTTTCGTAGCTCTACAATTTTACTTTAATTAATACTACTAGTTTTATAGTGCAAAATTTTGCAAATCACATTTATAGTTGTAGATCAATTCAAGATTAGCATTTGCTTCTCAAAGCAATCAGAAGTAATTTTCCCTAGCGATCAAATCTGGTATTTTTCAAAAAAAAAAATATTACTGATAATTTTTGGTCGACTATAAGTATGATAAAAATGGTAATGAACTCTAAGCACTATCAATAAGTATATAGTTTAAGCCTGCTTACCATAACCTAGAGTTGATTGCATATTCGTGCTTTAACACATTTGGTTCTAGCTATTTTTGCAGAAAGTTTTTTTCTTCCGATGAAAGTATAGTAATAATCTTTCTTGATACATTATGAAACAATGTGGAAGCAATATTTATTGTTGAAGATTTATGGGATCCAACTAGCTTTCTATTTTTGTGAAAAGAAATGAATGATTCTGCTACAACCAATTTGTATCAAATTCTTAAAAAAATAGCAAAATTCAAAAGGAAAATACTTATCTAGTGAATAGGTTTTTTTGGGCTCTTGGGTGATAAAATTTTGCTGATGAGAAGGGTGAACTGGAAAAGCCCAATTCATCTTGAACATTGGTTTCCAGTATCGAGCTGAACTTGGGTTGGCTCCGATGATGTGTGATTAACTTCACTTTTTTACTGGGCTTTTGACAATTCTTTTTTCTTTCTAAGGCCCAGATATTAGGTTACAAGCAAATCCATGGGATGTTGGTACGAGCTTACGAAGTCCCGAATCCATCAACCTTGAGTTTTAGACCTTGGACGTTTTCCATTCCATCTAGAAGTACGCATTATTAGGCTTATACGAATTAGGTGTACTAGTTTAAAGGCGTTCAAACAAGAGATACAAACAAGTCGAGCTTAAATGACATATTCCTGAGTTTTGCTTTTGAGCTTGAACTCATGTTGATTCAATTTGAGCTTTTCTCGATATATCTTAAATTTCTTTTATAATTATTAGTTTAAAATATCTATCATATCTTTGGTTTAAAATTAAGTAAAACATTAATTTATTATCTAAATTCAATTAAACTCGATTGAACTCGAATTCGAGTTCAAGTATAAGTTAAAATTAGAACGAACTCAAGTTTGAGCTCTTCAACCTCTCGGAACTCGACGAGTTTAAATACAAAAATTTTAGGATTCCAGTTCGTGCTCAACTTCGAGTGCATTTGATAAAACTGAATTTTGAAAATTAAAATTTGAAATCTGAAATTTAAAGTCTTAATCCATTAAGTTATTGAATTTTTTAAGTATTAAATCTAATACATTTGAGTGTATATTATATTCAGTGATAAGTGAATAATTTATCACTTAATTTTGGAAACAAGTTTTGCTTAAGAAATTTAGTGCTACCTAATTAATTCAAATGTTTAATTTTTTATTATCAAATGACCTGAATATGTTAATATTTTTAATTCATTAAATTTAAATACAGAATTGAGTTATCAAACAGGAACTTCATTCGTTTACACGCTTATACAACATCTATATTATTCGATCCACACAAAAACCTCTAGTTCCGACTCATATATGTATAGTGTGATGATTCGTCATGAGGTGGAAAAATGAAAGACACGAGAGGGAGCTTAAAAGCAACAATGCAGTTAGAAGCCCAAAAGAAAAAACCCCAAAAAAAAAAAAGCTTTTAGAAGACGCAAAACATCTTTTTGATTCCTCTCTTCTGGTTCAAGAATACAGATTAGAGCTAATAAATAAATACAGAAATCTAAAAAGTAAAGGAGCATTGTCGAGTCTGAAAAACATATAATACTGGCATTCCACATCATAAAGTCTTTCTAAAGCTGCACCATCAAGAATACAACTTTAGCCGACATTATGCACAAATATTAATGTGTTTAATCAACCAAACGACCGTAATGTTCTTTCTTTATCTAATTATCTTCTAGGCTGTGCATAAGGGAGTTGGCCAACTTTTTCGTACTACAGAAAATTTGGTTTGCTCGTTTTGCTTCAAAAAAAAGAACACTAGCACGTGAAGCTTTTATCTAATGGCACCTGGTCTAAAGAGTTATGTCCTGTCCGCTATTATTACGTTTTGATTAGCAGACAAACTTCCACAAATTAAGGTTGGTAAAGAAAACCAAAATTTATGGCACCTTTGAAGTTGTAAAATAATGTCCATCGTAAAAAAGAGAAGAAAAAACAAAAAAGAAAATAAAAGGAAAACATTAACAATTGCAGTGGAAGTAACATTAACATTTTATAAATAATAAACAAATATTAACATTTTATGAATAATAAATAATAAAAAAGGCACGGGAGGAAAGAAAATATTCTGTTTCAATTCATTAATTTCCCTCAACTATAAACCTAGGATTCCAAGTGTTTAAATACAGAAATATAAATACATATCCTATTTTAATTATAATATCAAAACATGACTCAACTCTATTTTCTAAACAAACAATGATACCAAATCTAATATAGTTACCAAATAACAAATCAATTTCTAAAACTATTGAAATTCTAAATATGATTGGTTTAAAATATGTCAACGACAATTTTGTCCGTGCTTTTTTTTTTTCCATATTTGGAATCTCCAAACTTTACAAAGTGAAAGAGAAGATTTGAGAGTCGAATCCAAAGTCATGCTGCTACCTTGTATGTTTCTTTCTTCCAACATAGTTGGACATGAGGGAGATAGTATTGGTTCATCATTGCATATTTCATAGACTTTCTTTGATGTAAAACCAAAGGCACAAAAGTATTAGGAAACTAAAATGAGAAAAGATCTACTATTTAGATATTAAGCGCAACAACAAGTAGAAGTTCCTTGCCAAGTGCCAATTATCAACCCGAGTAAAATAGAGAACAATAAAAAAAGGTACAAGAATTTCTTGTTAACTAATACTCATGAGAAATATACATACCGAAATCTTCATTAATCAGAAACTTAAATTATACTTCACCACTCTAAAAACTTGTTTTGATTGGTTTTGCAAATCATTGTATCAACTTGTCACTGCACCATGTTTTTACCACATTTAATTTGTTGTCCAAATTTGGCTAAGGTTTCACGAAAGGCAACCTACAATAAGGACCATGCACTAAGTTTGCATTGAATTTCATAGAATAGTCCCCTTCCATAATCTTCAATGGCAGATGCCATCCAGCTACCAAAGCTGATAAATGCAGACAAGTGATGCAGAATAATTTGTTTTGCAAAGCAAGTTGCTTTCCAAATTGTACATTGCGCCACAACTAATTATGTACCTTGTTAGTTGTTACATGGCGATATTCAATTCACTGAACCTGGTATTGCCACTGACTACTGTCACAAATTAACACGGCCTTATTGGCTATATCCATGCAATTGAGAAGAGGCCATTTACTCCCTCTTGGAAGTTGGAATCAAAGATGTACTTTCCCAATGCCCAGCATCACCTGATTCATTTATGAAGTTACAATACACTCAATTCTCGTACTAGTTGTCTATGATGTCAGTAGTGTAATTACATGTGATTCGGAGGATTATATGTGACTTGTTTAGTCTAATAATGTAGTCTTTAACTATTTAACCCGTGATTTACTGACTTGTAATTTGTTTGTGTTGATCCCATTATTGTGAGTTAGATGCAATCCTATGTATATAATAAAAAAAAAGTATTCAATACATGAGAAAAATTAGAGGCAGTCAAAATAGTTTATATATTTTTTTCTTTTGGCAAATAATATTGCCACAACTTAAATCTTTTATGCATAGCAATTTTGATTAAAATGACAAAACTACCCCTTTCAAGTTCAACATGCATTTTCGCATGAGAAGGGCAAGTTTGAGTATTCACTACAAGAACAGCTAGGGAAATAAAATTTGGCATTAGCAGTTGCCTCTTGTTTTTTTTTTTTCTCTTAAAAATTTATCAAAGGAAATATTTACTACAGGTTTTAAAGATTGAACTCAGGGGTAAAAGCAGAAACCTACTAGATTTATGCACGCGCATCGCTCGCATTAAGCTGGAAGATGCGCTGTCAAATGATTCGAACAAAGCGTGCGCATGTCTTTGACAGTTCAAACGAAAAGCGAACAAAAGCCCACGATTCAAAAAACAAAAGGATATATCTTGCCAAGCTAGCTTTTCTTCACAACTTAACATTTTAAAATCCTCCAACCAACTCATAATTACTTTGAAATCTCATAGAAAGGCAAAATCTCAAATGAATATAAAAATATGGAAAATAGTATAATTTTTTTTCTTGGCACTGTATTTAAAATTCTAATCCAATTATATCTTGTCGCGTCATCTGATAAACAAAACTCTTAAAAATTATCTAAAGGTTGATAACTCTTACTTAACATCTAATGATGAATTAAATTTCATCAGTACAGTACCCAAAATGGATTATAAAACTCTCCAACAGGATCAATACACCTAACATGAAAGGCCTTCAATAATAGAACTCAAAAAAAAATTTTTTTTGTGGCTGGTTGAGATTTGTTATTTAGGAAAAATTTTTTATTTATTTATTTTTAAATATATTTTCAACTCACGTTCCTATTGTGGTTGCTTAATTTCTGCCCCTTCGAAAAATTAAAAAGCAATTGAGAAATCACATTTTTCTATAAGATAGAAGTTTGTTCTCAAGAGTGATAAATTTGGCCTAATTAGTGTTGGGATACTTTCAACTTTGGAGGCACATCAATCATCAAATCATGGGGACAAAGCCAGGTGTGTCTTTCCTGGTTGTTAGCTATTGATTGGTTTTGATTAAATGTAATTATGCAAAATAGCCAGAATCATTGACAGCCATTTCAAAAGCAATTTTGATGTTGATAGGCAAGAAAGCTAAAGGAAGAAGAAGAAGAAGTGTAACAAGTTTCTTTCTCTCTGTCATTTTTTCTGCTGGGAGAGGAAACAACTTTTCTATATTAACTCATGAAAATTTTCATCTTGTACCAAGTGTCAAGGTGTCCACCGTGACGGAAGGAACCATGTCTTCTTGATTGTCCCCAAATACGAAAAGAAAAAGAGAGTTCGTTCACTAGCAAAAGTCAAGCTAAGTACCGCTAGCTTTCACATTCTATAATCTTTTGTTGGATTTTTTTTCGTGGATTTGACGGTGACCAAAGCCTCAAACCTCAAGGGTCATAATCCATAAGATGTACCATAATTCTAGTTTTTTTTTTTTTAAAAAAACCAAGTATAAATTCTAGCTTTAGTTTGAGAAAAGCCATTTGAATGTAACAAATCTACTTCACTTTAAAACAATTTGAGTAGTCAAAGAGTGAAATTCTAGTAAGGGTTGATATTAAAGATTTGAATATATTACTGAAACTGAGTCTAGTAAATGTTGAGATCGTGACCTAAAGAAAAAAAAGAAGCTTGATAACATGGCATGGAAATTAGGGTAATATGTTTATTCTATTGCTCCAATAAAATTCGGTCAAAAGAAAGTGCAATACTCCTTCTTTTTCTGAGCAAATTCTTGAAAGCACACTTATTATTGGTTGAAAATTGAAATGTAAAGCGGGCACTGCTTTTACAGTGGTCATAGTGCGAGGGAATTGGTGAAACAGAATTCATACAATTTTCCAATGTCTTGGTTCCGCCGTTCTATGGCCGTAATATAATAAGATTCTTTTCGAAATAAAATTGCCCTTTACCAAGAAACAAAAACTAATATGGACTAAAATAAAAGGAGTAAGTGTTTGTAAAGAAAACAAAAAAAAAATTTGATCATTTAGAGGTTACATTATTGGTGCACCATGCCCTAATGGCCATTTATACATTTTATTCTATGCTACTAAACCAAAACTAGTATAAAATAAAATGAAAGGAGTAAGTGTCTGTGAAGAAAACCAAAATAATATGGATTAATGTTTATTTTATAGGTTATATAATAGGTACTGCACCAAGGTCTAAGGACCATTTATTCAATTTTGGTTTTCTGAAAATGCCATTTATGTCTTCTTCTAGAGCTTTTTAAAAGTTTCCTTGTGTTGTTGGATCAATCACCTTAAGTCTTGTATACGACTTCCACTCTTTACACATAGTATTGCATAGGTCGAACCATGCAATTGAGCTATTTCATGTATTTGAAAAATCAAAATGGATCTTCCATTTCATATTTTATTAGTGAACTCAAAGTAGGATTTACATGTCATATTCCTACAATTTATTGCTTACAAAAAAATCCACGTTTCCATTAATACAAAAGTTTTTAAAAATTAGATGGTTCAATTTCGTTCATTACTTTTCCTTCTGGAAAAGTTTATTTGTGGTTGAGTTTATCATTCTTAATTATCAAAAACAAGTATGGAGTACTTACATGGTTATATCTCCATTATTTGCGTGTCAGTAATAAATAAAAGGATAAATTATTTATTACTCCCTATAGTTTTACAGAATGCCAGATGGCTCCTAAGGTTTTAAAATAGTTACATAACCACATATGATTTTATGTAAAGTAAAAAATTAAAGGAATGTACAATTAGTTACAGTGTTTATACCAAACACGCTTTAAAAGCACGTGTGATAAAATTTTACTATCAATGCAATCCCCTTATAATTTGTATAAATATCTACTTTATCCCCTTGTGATTTTTCATTTATCTATGAAATCTCCCTATACTTTTATACAAGGCAGTTAATCCATCGATTAATTTAGCGTTTAAGTAAGGGCACTATTGGTATTTCAACTAATGACGTTATATAGCTATTTTCCGTTAATTTTTCACTTTATGTAAAACTATAGGGGGATGAAGTAGATATTTTGAAATGTTAGGAGGGTCATGTGGCAATAAATAAAATCACAGGGAAGTTACATGTAATTTTCCCTAAATAAAACTATGAGAATCCTTTTTTTTTTTTGGAAATAAACATTGCAAAAAAAAGGAGAACAAAAAATGTGTAGCAAATATTATTAACCAAGAGTAAAATGAAGTGGAATTTCCTCCAAATGATAATTAGCTGTCAAACTCTTTAATGAAACACATCAAAATTTAGTTTGTTTTAGTATACCGAGGAAAATAAACAACCATATTATACTATCTTGTAGTAATATTATAAACCTAAAAAGCAAATTAGAGTATAAACAATAATTTACCAGTTGTCAATTTCAAAACTCTTTCGTGTAAGTCAATTGTCTGAAAAATATACTTGCATCACAACACAGTTCACAACGACTGTAAAGATCGGTAGTTATTTACCAGGTTAGTATATAAAGCTGTTCCTATTACTTGAAAATTGAAAGTGTTTTGTGCTTTCTATTTTTCCTTGATTATTTCTCATTATGTGGAAAACTTTTCTTATTTTTTGGTCCATTTTCTTATCAAATAAGTTTTAGTGGTGACCAACCAACCAAATGGCTGTTGGCAGAGCTGATGGTAATCACAATCAGTAGATTAACACAATCTTGCAAAAGTTATGTACAACAGATTTTGGCCTAAGACCCCACTTGAAACTTGAAAACAGCCTAACAAATTTATATTTTTCAGTACTTTAATTGTCATATCTTCAGAATTTGTCGTGTGCATTAACGTATGATTCTTTTCAATCGGTCGTTTTCGGATTTTTGCAAAATAATTAAGGCCGAATAAATTTGGAAACAAAATGACAAAGTTGATAACGTAGGCAACGGCCTACGTGCGATCCTATAAAAAACCATTTGCGTTTTCAAGTTGGCTTTCTTGAAGCAAATCGACGTTGATGCTAGCTTTTCCCCATATAAGATTTTCACTTTCATTTTTTTAAAATGACGGGGAAGTATACTTTGAACTTGAGCTAATACTATTACTTTTCAAACGTTGGGGACAAGATCCATATTGTTTTGTGGTTGTTAGCTATTGAGTGGTTTTCACGCATGCATATGAACTTTTATGGTTGCCAGATTGGGTATGGAAATTGAATTTTGTGACTTGAGGATTGCGTTTTATTCAATTAAAACTTACAAGTTCCTGAGAGGCAGATTCATGCACACAAAATAGTAAAAGTATTTGAAAAGAAGCTTATTTGAAATATTATTAAAAATAATTACTGTTGTGCTTTTTGTAGTATAACATATATAAGATAAAACGTAATTGAAAAACATGTTTATAATTAGGACGGCTATTGAGTCGAATCGAGTTCAAATAATGCTCTATTCGAACTCGTCAAATTCTTTAAAATTGAGTTCGAACTCATACTCCATCAAATCAAGCTCAATTGAGCTTAATTGACTTCAATCAAGCTTTCAAACTCGATTTTTAGTAAATTTAATAAATTTAAAATAAATAATTAAAAATTATATTATAAACACACAACTCGAAAAAATATGACGAGTATTCAAGTTTTAATTTTTTCTACTTGAACTCAACTTGATTATCTTATCAAGTCGCTTGAACTCAATCAATACAAAGTCCAGTTAAGTCTTTGATTGAGCTACTCGCGAATCCGAGTCAAGTATTTTGGTCAATTCACATCCATATTTATGATGCAAACAAAATAATACTTACGAAAAAATTTTGGTAGTTAGTTAGTGTCTCTATGTGCACAAATTATTTGAATTACATCAAGAAAAGATTTCAATTAAACGTTCACGTTTGTATTTTTAGTTTACCATGAAGAATGTTGGCTCTTCCATAATGAAATAATTTATACGATGAATCGAACATATTGTCATTCTGCATAATGTACAAGCAATTCTTTCTTTCTTCGTTATATTGTTTACTGTTATTCCTTTCATTTTTTATTTTGTCGTTAGGACAAGCATGCACAATGGCACTTTGTACAATATTTATCATCATTGTTGAATTTTTAGCAAAGCAAAGCTTTAAATAGAGAGCAAATTAATGGGGAGAATGAATTGCCTACACTTTTAGTTAATGAATATTTACTTCATAGGAGTACATGAACAGAAAAAAAGTTTTTAATTAACCTACCGAATATCAAATGTAACTGACTGTAATTCAAAATAAAGTTAAAACTAGTCACAAAATTAACATAGGTCCTTGCTCTAATTGTAACCACTGGATTAATTTGGAGTCATACTTACCCGAAACTATCAAAAATTACAATGAAAGTACGTTGCACATCCCAAAGATCTTTCATCAAAAACAATATTATAAAGGGAAAACAAAAACAACACAGAAAAGAAACAAAAGAATACAGCAATAAAAGAAAGTAATAAACCAAGAATATAGTAAAACCAAAAGGTCGAAAAGATAGAAAAGAGAGAGGGAGGGAACAGCCCTGCCGAAGATGGCAAAAGAGATAGTGGCAGTAAAGCAGCCAAAAAGAGGCAGAGGCGGCCGCTCAAGTTGAGGCATGGGCGGCTAGCCGCTCATGCGGAGGATATATGACCACTCATCATCACGAGCTTACTCTTTTCTTCTTCTTATTTAAACTTAGTTCTTTCTTTTGGCTTTTGGGGATTTGATATTCAAAATCATCACATGCCATGCACCATAGCTAAGGTTGCAGCCTTTTGGAAATGAAAAATACCAAAGTTGATATTCAAATTCTAGACTCTACACAGTTCAGGCATCAGTTAGTAACAAGTTGGCCACAATTTAAAACCCGAGAGCAGCTATTCTTTCTTTCAAACCCGCAAGTGGTCTATGCATCAAGGCCAGATTGGAGTTCTACTATAGTTTCAAAATTGACAATGTTAAAAATGCTAATCAGCATTCGTCAGAAGAGCGGCACATTATTAAAGAACACTGATTATGTTTTTGAAATACTAATTTTATACTTATAAATACTTATTATTATCTTTTCAGTATTGCTTGACAATTCGACCGACACATCCCTTTCTTAAGAGTTTTCATTAGGCTTGAAACTTGTCACTGAATATTTTCGGTTGAAATGGTGACGATTCTTGTCAAGTTTGCTGAGTAGGAATGAAAGGGAACGCAATTGTTACACTATTAATCAATCTACTCGACTTTAATTTTGTAAGATGTGTATCGAGAAGATGACTTTGCCAATTTCACGATCACAACATTTTCTTGATTAAAAATAAAAGAGACAAAAAAAAAAAAAAAGAAGAGATGCTACATATCTTGGGTTTCCTTCCAACTTATGACAACTAACAATGACAGCTCTCTTATCATTGATTAGTCATCCCATACATCACCCATGTGCTTGTTATCTTGCCTTGCCCTACCCTTTTTTGGTATATCTTCTACTTGTGACTTGTGCAGTGTGCTTTGGTTTTTGTTGGACTGGAATTGGAGGTGTAATGCACGTAACAGAGAGGAAATTAAATGGCAAGATCACTCCTGCAGATTTTTCTAGCAGAAATAAATGAGTCAAATTTGCTGCTACAACTAGTCTACTAGTATTAATGTCATTCCCTATTTCACACTTGCTGAGGTCTCAATAATCGGCTCAACAACCAAACATCGGAGTAAATGTGCTACACTTACTAGTACTACGACCGCTGGAGCAAAAGGGTTTTGGTCGGTCAGACTTGGGGAAATTCAATCTCTTGCTTTCATTCTATCTTGTTGAATGAGGAGAGGGGGCATTCTTAGTCAGCTTAAACTTGAACGCGTAGTTATAAAATCCGGCCTGGTTCAACAGTCAAACCGATCAATCCAGTAAACTGACTATAGGATCGAGTTAGGTTGCTAATTAAACCAGTGAAACAACAAATCTGTTGGTCAGTTAACGACCTGACGGTTCAACTGGTAAATCAGGAAAAAGTCACTGATTGAATTGCCAACTTAAAAATTTTACTATTTTAATAATTTAAAATACATTATTATATTATATAATATAACTATTGTGCAACCCACAGTTGAACCGGTGACCTGATCATCTCTTTGGATTGAGTTCTAAGCTGGGTTTTATAACTATATTTAAATGATAATTTTCAATATTTTTTTTTTATATAAACCGCAAAGACAGCAACCCTAAAAACAAATAATGCAGTTGAGCAATATAAATTTCACTTGTGAAGTGTAATACTTGGGATTCTGTAAGATTGATACAATTGTAATTTGATACCCATTATGTAGAGGTGTCAAAATGGATGACTTGGGCTAGATTGGGCAGGTTATAATTTGGTAATGATTATAATTGGGTCAACCCATTTAATAAATTGGTCAAAATGAGCCGGTCCATGTGCACCCATTTAATAAATGGGTATAGACATACCCTATTACTCATTTATGTTTTCTTGAAATTGTACATTTTTTATTTTTTTGGCATGTTGTTTGACAAGAAATAATGATATTTTATTATTATCAGATTGGTAAGAAATTTAATTTACCTGCTTAACACTAATTGAGTTTAAATATATAATTATTTTTAGATGGATTTAAATGGGTGAGCCGATTCAACTCACTATCCACCAATTAAATGAATTTAATTGAGTGTCTATTTAGACCCATTTAAAATTTATTTTATACCTAAATTCACTTATTAGTGAGCGAGTTTGGGTGAGTCAATATAATTGAGTTGTAATTGACACCTCTACTGTTATGAAAAGTGTGTATTTAATTATGAAATAAAGATTTTGGGTTCAAGTCTCAATATATTTAAGTTTTTTCAAATGTAATGTTAATATTTGTCCCTCTATTTATAGGTTAATTGGTAATATTATAGGCTAGTAATATATTTGTGTTGCTTGGATCACGATTGTGGATTCGCTGTAGTGCGTCACACAAAAATTGTAAAATTATTTATCAATTATGTGGTCCATATTATGGTTTATCATTACAAGTGCTACGACCGCTAGAGTACTAAATGTGCTACACTTTTGGCATGACGACAACCAGGGTGCTAAGGTTTGGTCGGTGAGACTGGGAGGAATGGAATCTCATGCTTTCTTTCTCTCTTGTGGAATGAGGGTTTATTCTTACTCAGTAATCTTGAGGGGTAACTAATTTCCAATAATCTAATATAATCCATTAAGAAAGGAACCCTGAAAAAAGAAATAATAAGCAATTCAATATACAAACTTTCATTTGTAGAATGTAACCCTGGGTATTCTACAAGATTGATACTTGATTTGATACGTAGAATGGAAAGTATGCATTTAATTGTTAAAGGTTATGCATTCAAATTTCACTAAATGTGAGTTTTTCTAACATAATGTAAGGCTTTGTTTAGATTACATTTTTCTGGATTTTTTTTGTAAAAAAATTACTGTAGCGATTTGATATATGTGAGGTAAAAAAGTTATTGGAAAATGTTTTTACGGAAACGTAGCAATTTTTCAAACAAGGCTTTAATTGCTGTCCAAACAAGGCCTTAATATTTGTCGCCAGTGCAAGTTAGTTTGTAATTATAAGCTACTAATCTGGTTGTGTTCTTCAATCATTGTGGGTTACTAATAATTTTATCCAAAAAAATTGTAAAATTATTTCTCAATTATTTGGTCCGTGTTATGGCTCTCTCTTCTAATGCCGTTCACAGTTGATTTAGCGTATTTCATGACAGAATGATGCGAGCTTACATATTCTTAAGAATCACAAAGAAACTTAAGGTAGTCAATAAGTTGATAGCAATACAGGGTGAGAATTAGATTCATCTTGTGGCCACTGAGCCTAGCATCATCATGCAATCCAATTGATTTTTTTTTTTTTTTTGCTTTAAACACCGGGTATCCTGACCTTCAGTTAGATTAATCCAAATTCGATCCGAAGAACGCCCGCAAAGTCTAACTCTTATTCAAGAGTGAAGGTTTGATCCAGAGATTTTCAAAACGTCACATATAGGAGTTGAACCTGTGACCTCTCATTGGTATTAGTAACTCACTTATCAATTGCCCCGAACTCATGGGTTAATCCAATCGAATTTTACCATACAAAAGGAACACTAAACAGTAATTGACAATAATGAGACAGCAATGACGAGGTTCCAAACCGCTTGGTTGTAAGTCAAAAAAGATGCCTAGAACACAAACAGAAATAACCGCTTGCACCCAGTTTTGAGTCCCCGCAGTTACACAGAGTGAAGACTGAGGATTTTGGTCCTATTCAGCCAAGAAAAAGAAGGTTAACAAAAGCAAAAGGCTGAAAAAAGATAGACTATGATGTTAGCCATGCAATGCCCTGCCCCTGTTGCCCCCCTCTCCCCTCCAATGGTCTATATATATCCATTTCTCCCCAGCTCAATTTTCCTCACACACTCTTCCACTGTCCTCTCTTCTTTCAGAAAAAGGATAAGCAACTTAGCAAGCATCAAGGTTAATATTCTCTAATGAAAAAAAAAGAAAAAAAAAACGTTTTTCTCTTTCTTGATTTTTATGTTGAGAGATCATAAATGCTCCTAACAACTCTCATTTGAATTATTTTTTTTTCTCTACAGGAAAATGGAACTTCTTGGTTTTCTCATTGTTGGCTATCTTTCCATTTCCTCGTTTGTTCATGGATATGACGAGGGGTGGACTGATGCTCATGCTACTTTCTATGGAGGTGGTGATGCTTCCGGCACAATGGGTAAGAATTCATCACATAAACCTCTTCAATCCTTCTCATAGTCCAATTATTAATAAACTTGTCGAAAATAATTGAATTCTTTCTTTTTCTGCAGGAGGGGCTTTGTGGCTATGGAAATCTATATAGCCAAGGTTATGGGACAAACACAGCTGCTCTGAGCACCGCATTGTTCAACAATGGACTGAGCTGTGGAGCTTGCTTTGAAATCAAATGTATGAATGACCCAAAAGCTTGCCTTCCTGGCTCCATTATTGTCACAGCTACCAACTTTTGCCCTCCTAACAATGCACTCCCAAACAATGATGGAGGCTGGTGCAATCCACCTCTGCAACATTTTGACCTCTCTCAGCCTGTTTTCCAGCGTATTGCTCAATACAGAGCTGGAATTGTCCCAGTCTCTTATAGAAGGTAGATTCTTGCACCTTTTTCATTCCCTTTTTCTTCAGTTTCATGTAGGTACATAAAGTTTTATCACCAGCACAACACTCAAGACTAATTTCCCGTCTAAGATTGGATTCTGACAACATAAATATGGACATGTAACAACAGGGTGCCATGTCAAAGGAAGGGAGGCATCAGATTTACCATCAATGGCCATTCTTACTTCAACCTGGTCCTAATCACAAATGTTGGAGGTGCTGGTGATGTCCATGCCGTTTCAGTCAAAGGGTCAAGCAGTGATTGGCAACCAATGTCAAGAAATTGGGGTCAGAACTGGCAAAGCAACTCTTTCCTTGATGGACAAAGCCTCTCATTCAAGGTCACCACTAGTGATGGTCGAACCGTGGTCTGCAACAATGCTATACCTGCTGGCTGGTCCTATGGCCAGACCTTCAATGGTGGACAATTCACTTAATTGAATCACTAATATTCAGTTATCAACTACCAATTAAAATCAATTCTAGGCTTTAGCAATCAATTAATATATTCTATGAGTGTTATGTATTAGTTTGGTAAATGAATTTTATAGGTGATGAGTCACTAGAGATTGCAATTTTCGTGTCAAAAAAGAAAAAAAAAGAAAAATTGGGGTAGGGCTTGTTTTAAAGGGTCTCTAACCATTTTTCCTTAGTTGTGTCACATGAAGTTTGTTTCTGTCTAGGTCTTTTTAGGAAGACAGAAATAGGGCAGTGGTAGGTTACGGTTCTAACCACCCGCCAATCAATACTTCATGGTGCTATCTTTGGTTTGATTGGTTTAATGTCTTTAAGTTGATTAAGGCAATAGTATTAATTTTGAGTTCCAAATAGTAGAAAAAAGTGTTCGTTTGGGTGAAGTTAATGTTATTGTACTCAGCTCAAGCTGATTTTTTTTTTTTTTTTTTTTTTGTGGTGGTGTTGCCTTCTGGTAAAGGCGTGGTTTTTTATAGCATCTGATTCTATCAGACTGTAAACCGTTAATGTTGTCTGCTTCCTTTTCTGACAAACCACCATCAATAAAAGGACTTCGAGGCCTTGGGTGTTGAACCTTAAATTGAACTTCTGTCCCTATCTATTCTCAATGGTCTACATGTGAAATTTGTTTGGTTGTATTTGCTATTTAATTTTAATTTCAAGCATTTTTTTTAAATTTCTAAAACTCATGTAGTATATTATTTCATTTAATACTATTTGTTTTTTCATCTGAGCTTTATGTAAGTATATGGACAATGTCAGTCTTGGCCGCAAAAGCTCCATCATACACATACAAAATTATATTCTGTTTTTGGCACGGAACAGAAATTAGTTTCTAGTAGAGTTATCTTTTGGACATTTGAAAAAGTGCTTCCACCCAAAAAAAAATTTAATTAGTTGGAACATGTTTTAAAACATTTCTCACTAGAAATCTAATCGGACGCTTTTATTCAGGAAAATTCCAATCTAAAACGAGTTTGCACTACCAAAACTGCTTGAAATTCTTTCCCCAAAAGGAAAAAAATATAAACTAATAAAGTCCCATTGTGATACCGGTCTACCACGGAGTTGGTGGTCCTTGGTGAGAAGTAATTTGTGTGCCCCATTTGACTGGGAATTTGGGGGTATGGCACTTCAGGATTAATATACTAGGGAAAAAAAAAATATTAAAGGCTGATCTCCCAATTCAAAGAGTGATAAACTAGGAGAAACCAAACACGAAGGAATTCTCTTTGTTCTTCTCCAACGGCATGTCTCTACACAAAGATTAAGAGAAACAGATGCTCACGCAACACAATGGGGCTATTCACTTTGAATCTTTGATACACTCACCAAACAAAGCTAAACTAATTTGCTAATTAGTACTGGTGAAACCAGGGTCTAGGCTCAGTGCGATTAAGATTGTACACTTAAAATGTGAATGAAATTTTTTTTTGGAGGTTTTTGTTCTACTTTCTTCAAATTTTCTCATTCAAGTAGTAATTAAATGTATCTTAATTAATAGCTTTCAAACAAGTGGATCGTAGAAGAGATACTTAAAAGAAAGAAATTAGTTGTTTAGTGTTGACTAGTTTTCAAATTACGGGAGGCAATGTCGAGAGATAATGATTTTTTTTTTAAAATTGAGAGCAGAACAATTGTGAGAAGAACCTAAAATTTTATAAAATGTTCAAGTTTATTTCGTGATTTTTGCAAAGTTTAGAGGGAGGGGTTGGGGCGCAATTGCCCACCTTCACATCAAGGTGGCTCCACACAGTTGTTAAATGGCAACAATGCCAAAGGTTGGCGGCCGTGATCACATGAACTCAAAATTTACATTCCTATAACAGTACTACCAATTTGCTCAAAACGTTTCAAAATGTTGTAAACATCAAAGATCAAGACACTTGTAATGTTATGACTCAAGTCCAAGGTTGGCCTAAATAGCTTTTGGATTGAAATTCATTGGGCCAAAATGGTTAACCGAAGTTACCATGTAGCCATTGGACCCAAACTCCATTCATTCCATTCCTTTCCAACTTCTGATGTGGGATGTCTCATTCCTCGCAAAAGCCTGTTAGAATCCAAACTATCTACTTGGTCGTATTCGGATTCTAGAGGTGACTCCTACTCGATATGACACTTAGTTACTTACGAGGTGACTCCTACTCGACATGGCACTTAGTTACTTACATTTTCTTGTATAGTTGACATTTAATTCCTCTAGAATAGCTAGACTCGAGACCACACGAGATTCAGACTATCCATCTGGTCATGTTCGAATCTAGAAATGGCCTGAGATGACACTTAATTCCTTGGTGAGTGTCAAACCACCAAAAATAAAATTTATATTATACCTACTATCAAAACTGAATAAGTATAGTGGTGAGGTAGGGTAGTCTCCACAGGAAACTGGTAGATTTTATCACACACAGGTAATTGGGGGATTTTTGGACGAGAGAGAGGTAAATGAAACAAATTAAAGATGTAAAATTATTGAATAAACAATCGCAATAAATGCAATAACTCAAGAATAAAATAAACAATTGACTAACACAACCTAGTCAAGGAGATAATCTTGACACCAGTCACCAATTGATCATAGATACCAGGGATAAATTCACATGTTCGCAAATAAATTGGTTCTAACAATTTAGCAACCGCCAAACTCCCAAATCCTCTCCTTAATTTTACAGTAGTCCAGAGACGCTCTTAAACTACCCTCTTGTAAAATAGATAACCCCAGAGACGCTCGAAAGATTTATTCTAATTACAGCTTTAGGAATTAGAGAGATCCAATTCTAGTTAACAAACACACATGCGGGTTCATTTAAACTAGATTAATTATTCCTACGACCCAAATTAGACTGCTTGCGAGGCAATGAAATTGGTACCGTTTGCCACTAATTTAAGACATTCAAATGATACGCACCCCTGTCTTAATTGGCAATATATTATTTAGACAATTGAACAATTGGCCATATTGATCCAATAAATCCAAACAATAATAGGCAATTCAAGTAAAGAATAATTAAATACCCACAAACGTAGAATTTAGAATAATAAAAACGATCTCACAATTGTTCGTGCACTGAGTCTTGATTACTCCTCAGCTAGACAAAGGAATTAACCTTGCCTCATAACTCAAAGTTTTCATGGAGTTTTGTTGATCGAGAAAACGAAGTAAAAGAGATGCGGCCGCTAGTCTACTCCCTTTCGTTAGGGAGAAAAGAAAAACTAAGAGAAAAGTCAACAAGGTTCCAAAAAGATCCCCTCTTAGTTTGTTGCTGTCTTCCTTTTAAAGTCCTCGCTGCTGCCCCCTTGCTTTTCGAATTGGAATTTGTTTCTCACAAGGATTGCTTCCTTATTTCATTCATTGAATTGTTGCCAACAATCTTCTCCACAAAAGGTTTCCTAATCTCACATAGGTTCAGAATGTATCTCAAAAGAAAGGAAGTAGCTTTAGGGATAGGACCCGCGGTCCATCTTTTTCACGCAGCTCTACGTTATCTGGCGTGAGAATGCCAGAGAATGCCTAATCTTCTGGAATTTGCCTTCTTTTGTCATTTTTAATACCACTCGCCTATAAATAACACAAATACCAAATATGGGCAGAAATCCAGTGTCTTGCACAATAAGTGACCAAAATTAAGACCAAATAACAGCGAATAAAACGCACAATTATATCATTATCAAATCCCCCCACACCAAGACAATGTTTGTCCTCAAGCATCTCAGAGTTCAGAGATACAATCACAGTTACACACATGTAGCAGTCCACCATGCGAGTACAAATATCCTATTCTCCGAACAATGTTATCAAATTCAGAAATTGCAAGACTCGACCCCACTTATAGGATGAAATATGATACTCACCACACCGATATGACACACAAAGGGTTACTCTCACCACACAATAAAATGACGTTACCATATGCTTGCTAATATATCACATCGCCACCACTGAATCCAAATTTAATGCAAAAATCAAAGGATCTTGATGCGGGTTGTAATGGGACTCAGGCACGGGTTGGATCAAACAAGTAATTTAGGTTCATTATATCAAAGGAAATACCATTGACCCCATTGCATGAATTCCAATTTCATCCTTCATTCCATTGACCTTTCCCAAGCCTAACCGTAACTTTCCCCAAAAAAATTAGCAAGTGCAAGCACAACTAAGGACTTCACCCATTTTTCTCAACAGAACACACATGGACAAAAGCACTCTTTTTACTTTTTTTTTTTGTTTTGTTTTGTTTTGTTTTTTTTAAATAGGCCCAACTCCATGGGAATATGAACACACTTGCTAACTTCAATCATCTCCTTTCAACCCAATTCGAATTTATCATGCACTGAAATCAAGGCATTCCTTTGACATGGGGTGGAAACAAAGAGGGTCGAACACAAGAGGTTTAGGGGTGACAAAATGAGTTTTTAAACAAAGAAAAGGTCTAGAGTCAACCATGGTAAACTAGGGGAGATGTAATTAGGGTTGGTCTTTTAGAAAAGCCAAAAAGGGTTAACCTAAGTGCCCTTGTCATTTTAATGCATCAAACTCAGGAATGTGATCTTGACATGCATAACAAAACAAGTTCTGGAACAATCAAATTATGTGTGATATCAATCCATGAAAGAAAATGGAGCAGTTATCAATGCAATGCTCGTTGGCTCAATAGCTCACAACAGGATATTCATTGCCAAGTCTTGCAAATTTCCTCATTCAATTCCATTGTCTTCTAGAATAACACTACTCATGTTTGTAAAGTAATTGCGATCATCATCATAGCATCAAGTTCCAGACATTTTCAATTTGAAGCTAACCAACCTCATCACCTATACATTTTTTTATTTTTTATTTGTTTTTTTCTTTCCTTTTCTTCTTGCTAACAAATCGACAAAACAATCAAACCTAAAGAGCTAAAACTATCTATCAGACATAAAAAAAAACTAAAACTACTCCCCCCCACATCAGAAATCTACATTGTCCTCAATGGAGCAAAGAGAAATAAAAGGTAAAAAGAAAGGAACAAGAGCTTCCCTGAGGGCCACGAAGGCACGAGAGTACTACGGGGGAGGAGGATGAGGAGGCTGAAAGTCGATGTGGGCGAAAAAGACGGCTTGATTTTCCATCTGAATGCGAGTGATAACCTGTAGTGCTGCGAAGCGGCTATCCAGGCGTTCAACAGTGGCTCCCAAGTCCTGAATGGAGTGTCGCAAGGTACGGAAGTCGGCGTCCCAAGGAGATGGCGCAGGGTAGGAAAGACCCCCCTGACCCTTCTCGGATGTGGGCGCAGTGGGAGAGACTCGTGGCTGGAAAGCACCCTCTCCAGGAGATGTGAACTGATAAGCGTCCCCTATCTTGCGAAGGATCCCCATCCGCTCGAGGGTGCGCAGGTCCAAAGGCTCAAACTCGGGGGCCAGGGTGAGCTTGTGCTCCTTATCGAGGTCGAGTACTCCCAAGCGGACGACCAAATGAGTGATGCGAGAGCCCATAATTAAGGGCTTATGGCGTTTGCTGAGAACTGACTGCAACTGAGAGGCCATCCAGCAACTAAAGTTGACTTGAACCTTATTACGCATGCACCAGAGGAAATAAAATTCAGCTTTGGCAAGAGTGCTAGAGGAAGTCTTCTGACCCGAGAAGTTATAGGCCAGAAATCGGTGAATGATCTTCAACACCGGATCTTTGAGATACGAGACCTTTGATTGACTCGGGTCGTAGAGTTGCCTATCAGTGGACCATTCTCTCCAGATCTCAATATAATTGTTGGCAAAGGGTTGGGTGTAGTCGCAAGCACTGTTGATATAAACGCCGGAGGCGATGACGTCTTCACTCACAAACCCCAACATGAGATTGAACTAATTAATGGAATGGACCTGTGAACCCCTCAGCCGATACTTGATTACCCCCGACGAATCTAAGGCCAAATCAGCAGACTTGTCAAATTCAAATATGACGTAGAACTCATAACAGAGCTCCTCATAAGCCGGGTAGTCAACAACCAGAAACTTGCCCCATCCTATTGCAGGAAAACAACTCCTCCACCTCCCTAACAATATTCAACTAGTCAAGAGTTGGGGGTGTGGAAGCACTTGCATAGAGCGAATGGACGGATCACCAAAAGAGTTTACCCGCTCCTTCTGCTCAAGGGGTCAGGTCCTTCAGAGATTCCCCCCACATCCCAAGAGAGAAATGCTCCTAGACAGACCCAAACGGGACCTAGTAGGGGGTTGGATCGGGGCCTGCCTCTTACGAGGGGTTGGAACCCGATGCCTCAGACGTAGTGGTTTTCTTTGGATCCATATAAGGGCAAAAATGTCAATATCAAAGGTACAGAGCCAACAAGGAAATACCCAATTGAGATACAGAGACCACAAAGACATTACCCACAGTCAATGGTCAACAAACAATGCATCGAGTAAACATAAGGGTGCTACTACTGTGACTTTGACAAATAAGAGTAAAGAAAGGTAGATAAGAAATCCCAAAATAGGAATCAACGGTCAACTATCCCCTAACCAATGAATGGGTCACCAAATCACGTGTAGCAAATTTCAAATCCACCAAACCCCACAGGCATCACCAAGACAGATAAAAAGCAATGAAAAACAGATACGAGGTCCCCCAAATTTTGGTCAGGCAAACAAATGCTCCCCAATCAACTAACAGTTACGTCAACCCAACAAAATGTGAAAACCAGCAGGAAAAATTCCAGATCTGAGTCAAAAGTACAAAATATAGGAAATAGGGGTACCATTGAGCAACGCCCATGGTGGAGACGCACGGCAAGAGAGAAACGTGCTCCAAAGCCAAATAGATCGACGACGCCAGGTGTGACGGGAGGCTGGCCCGTGGGCGTCACGCGGCGAGTTGTCGAGCGTGCGTTAGGTCGGTGCGGACTGGCGACGGCGTGCGACGTGCGGCGTGCAAGTGTCTAGAGGCAGTGATGCGCGACGTAGGAGCGACGGTATCTGCAGCGCTGGGGAGGCGCCGATCTAGTGGTGCGAATCGCGGAGACGAGGTATGGAGGGCGAACGATTTCGGCGGCACGGGCATGCGTGAGCAGTGTCAGCGCAGGCGTAGGGCGATCGCACTGAGGATGGTGGAGGTGTAAGGCAAGGGTGAGAGTAGAGTGTGGGAGAGGATTGCAGCGGCGGTGGGCACGAGGAACGCTGCCAATGGCGACGGGCGAGCGACGCCGAGTGGTGCGAGCGGCAGTGGAGCAGCGACGTTGCGGTGAAATCTGGAGCAAGACTGGGTCGAAGACCAGGGAAGACCACAAGGAACAAAAAAAAAAGAAAAAAAAAACAGGAAAAGGACAAGAAAAGTAGGAAAGTCAAGAAAGGAAAAAGGTAGTAGGGACCCGCATGAGAACTTTCTTTTTGGGACGGGTAGGATGGCGTGGGCATGCCTTGTAAGCAAGAGTCTTCTGCCCACGCCATGGAATGTGACTAATGCGAGCTGCTGTGCGCCGTGGGCACGTCTTGAAAGCGAAAGTCATCCAGTCCCCAAGTTCTTGGAACCGGTCACCTGGCGCGTCCCTGTAGAGTGTGGGCACATCTTGAAAGTGTAAGTCCTCTGTTCACCAATTTGTACAAATGTCAATGTGTGGTGAATACAAGGCGCGGGCACGCCTTGTAACATAAAATCGTCTGCTCACGAATTTATGCCCCCCACCTAAAATAAGACGGCGCCGAACACACCCATAACTTACAATAAAGATCGTTTATCAATAGGAATCTAAGCATACCGATCTTGAACACTTACAAAAAATTAAATAAAACACACACAAAAATTAACAACAATTGAAATCTTTGGATTGTCTTTCAAGTAGCGCCTCTATTTAACGTCTATGGCCAGACGATGGGGAGATTAACACTCAATTAGAACTGAGGTCGAGCAGATGGACCTCCTTCACAGTGCCAATTTCTGAAATATCCCATAAACGGCTTGAGACGATGGCCATTAACCTTAAAACTCTTGTCAGTCTCTAGACTTTAATTTCAACTGCACCATTTGGAAAAATGTTGACAACAACATACGGTCCAATCCATCGGGACCGCAACTTATCTGGCATGAATTTCAACCGTTGAGTTGAACAAAAGTACCTTTTGCCCTACAGAGAAGTGCTTAGTGCGTAATAGTCTATCATGGAAAGACTTTGTGCGCTCTTTGTACAGTCAGGTATTGTCTAAGCCTCCAAGCAAATTTCATCCAATTCTTGAGGTTGGAGCTTCCGTTCCTTGCCATCTTTCTCCGCATTCAAGTTACACTGCTTGACTGCCCAAAACGCCACTGTGCTCAATGGCCACTGGTAAATGACACATTTTACCAAAAACCAACTTATATGGAGACATTTCGAGTGGTGTCTTATACGTCGTGCGATATGCTCAGAGTGTATCATTCAATCGGGTACTCCAATCCTTGCAATTCGGATTTGACCGTTTTCTCCAAGAGACGCTTGATCTCGTGGTTAGAAATCTCAACTTGCCCGTTAGTTTGCGGGTGGTAGGTCATACTAAATCGATGGTGAACTCCATACTTACGCATCAGTGCTTCAATGGTGCGATTGCAGAAATGAGTACATTGATCATTGATGATTGCTCTTAGTACGCCGAAACCTACTAAAAATATTAGACTTCAAAAATCCTACAACAACTCGTGAATCATTAGTGCGGGTAGATTTTGCTTCTACCCATTTTGACACATAGTCTATAGCCAACAGGATATAAAGAAAGCCAAAAGAATTAGGAAACGGCCCTATGAAATCTACACCTCAGACATCAAAATTTCACAAAATAGCATAGGGACCTGAGGCATTTCATCTCAGTGAGATAAACTCCCATACTTTTGACATTTAACACATGTTTTGCAAAACAGGTAAGCATCTCGAAACAAAGTTTGCCAATAAAAGCCACAGTCAAGTATTTTCCTAACAGTTCTCTTATGACCAAAGTGACTACTACAAGCATAACTATGGCAATAAGTAAGTATAGAGGGAATTTCCTCATGTGAAACACATCGCTGAATAATTTGGTCAGAACCTATTTTCCACAGGTAGGACTCATTCCAAATGTAATATCGGGAATTTTGGATAATTTTATCTTTCTTATTCTTACTCATACCACTTGAAAAGTTATGACTAACTAGAAAATTGACAATATCAGCATACCAGGGTTCCTCACTCTAAGTTGGAACAAGTGTTCATCTGGAAATACCTCAGATATAAGAACTCTCTCTTCTTCTCGAATTAATCGGCTCAAATGGTCTGCCACTGAATTGTCTACCCCTTTTCGATTTTTGATCTCCTAGTCAAACTCTTGCAACAGGAGTATCCAACGAATGAGTCTTGGTTTGGACTCCTTCTTTGCTAAAAGGTATTTCAAAACTGCATGGTCAGAGAAAATCGTTACTTTTGATCCCAACAATACGATCTAAATTTCTCAAAAGCAAAAACAATTGCTAAAAACTCCTTCTCAGTAGTGATGTAGTTATATTGAGCTGGCGACAGCGTCTTTGAAGCATAGTAAATGACATGACTACACTTCCCACTTCTTTGACCGAGTACAGCTCCCACCGCATATTGACTGGCATCACACATCAGCTCGAAAGGCAAGTTCCAGTCTGGAGGTTGAATGATCCGGTGCTGTGGTCAACATATTCTTTAGTGTATCAAAAGTCGATTTACACTCCTCCCCAAAAATGAATGTTACTTCCTTTTGCAGTAATTGAGACAAGGGTTGTGCGATTCGTGAGAAGTCCATTATGAAACGTCTGTAGAACCCTGCATGACAAAAAATATTACGAATCTCTTTGACATTAGTAGGGTAAGGCAAGTTAGTAATCAAATCAACCTTTACCTTATCGATCTCGATACCCCTAGATGAAACAACATTGCCCCAAAACAATACCTTTCTTGATCATAAAATGACACTTTTCATAATTAAAGACCAAATTCGTGTCAATGCACCGCTGTAAAATTTTGGTTAAATAATGCAAATATTGATCAAAAGAATCGCCATAAACGGTGAAATCATCCATGAATATTTCAATGCAATTTTCAATCATATCAGAAAAAATACTCATCATGCATCTTTGAAATGTTCCTGGAGCATTACACAACCCGAAAAGCATACGACGGCAAGCAAAAGTGCCAAAAGGGCAAGTGAAAGTAATTTTGTGCTGGTCCTCTTGGGCAACAGTGATTTGATAATACCCAAAATAGCCATCAAGAAAGCAAAAGAAACACTTACCTGCCAACCGCTCGAGCATCTCATCTATGAATGGTAATGGGAAATGATCTTTCCTTGTGGCGCGTTCAACTTCCTGAAATCTATACACATTCACCACCCATTTTGAAGTCTTATAGGCACCAACTCGTTCTTCTCATTCTACACAAGGGTGATGCCGGTTTTCTTAGGAACAACATGAACCGGACTCACCCACTCACTATCGGAGATAGGAAAAATTATTCCTAACTCCAATAGTTTAAGAATCTCCTTCATTACTACCTCTTTCATTGTTGGATTGAGCTTTCTCTACCGTTCTCTCATCGATTTTGCTTCTGACTCCAGTAGAATATGGTGCATGCAAACGGATGGATTTATTCCCTTAATATCTGTCAATGTCCATCCTATTGCTGGTTTATATTCCTGCAGAACCCGAAGGAGTTTCTCTTCTTGTACCTAGTCATGTCATTCGCAATGATGATCGACAGAGTGTTGTGATCTCCGAGGTAGGCATACTTCAAGTGCTTGGGCAATTTCTTCAATTTCAACTCGGGTGCCTGTTCCATAGAAGGTAAAATTCTCTCATTAGACGTAGGCAATGGTAAGAATGAGTCTACTGACCTATCAGGAAGTGCAGGAAGTGAATGTAGTGGTATGATGGCCTCTATAATGTCCTCCTCATCCTCACTTTCCACGTCTGCATTCGTCTTGCTTTGTTGTAGCACGAATTCCAGCTTGTCCTCCATAAGATTCTGCTCAAGGTGATCTTGGACAAGGGAGTTAGTGACACCAACATAGTTAATAGACTCAGTATCACTTGGGTATTTCATTGCATTAAAAATGTTAAACGTAATAGTTTCCCCGTCAAACTCTATAGACAAGGTACCTTATGCACATCTATCTTGGTCCTAGCCGTACTCATGAAGGGTCTACCCAGAAGGAGTACAGTTGAGTTAACTGAGTTCTCATCATTCATGTCAACAATGTAAAAACCAGCAGGGAAGATAAATTCATTAACTTTTACCAGGACATCTTCAACTACACCCTTAAGGTAAACATTGGACATATCCGCTAGTCGAATTACTACCCTTGTATCTTTTAGAAGTCTTAGGTTCAAGGGCTTAAATATTGATAGAGGCATAACGTTAATAGATGCACCAAGATCAAGCATCACCTTTTCTATCATTTTCTGGCCTATTATGCAAGGTATCGTGAACATACTTGGATCCTTGCATTTCCTGTGGCAACTTCCTTTGAAGGACTGTTGACACATTTTCACCTATCCTTACTTTGTCTTGGAGATTCAGCTTGTTCCGGTTAGTGCACAACCCCTTTCAGAAACCTTGCATACTTGGGCAACTGCTTAATCGCCTCTAGCAATGGGATGTTGATTTCCACTTTCCGGAAGGAGTCCAGAATCTCCTTCTCTGACTCCTCATTCTTTGTCTTAGCAAACCTGTCAGGAAAAGGAGGATTTATGTCAAAGGTCTTAGAAATGGGTGGCGGACTGCTTACCTTTTCTATCTCAAGCTCCTCAGACACTTGTTCATCTCCATCTCTTGTTGCATCCAATTTGAAGGATTGAACCTCCTTTCCACTTCGTAAAAGTATAGCACTTGCATTCTCTTTGGATTGGGGATTGTAGACACCAAATTTTAATTTATTTTATTTTATTTGATAATTATTACCTATTTTTATTTATTTATTAATCTCATGATATTTTAGACATTTTTTTAGCATTTTAGATGTCAAATTTTTTATTTAGCTTTATTTATTAAGTGATTATTATTCATTTTTGTTCATTAGTCTCTTAATTCTTATTTTAAAACATTTTCAGTATTAAAATTTCAGAAAAGAAAATTTTCACAAAAAAAGTTGTTTTAATCATTTTGGATTCAATTTGAAATATATATAATTGACATTTAAAAGTTTTCAATTTGTTTTAATTTATTTTTAACATTGTTTAATTTTTGAAGAAAACAAAAGCAAAAACAAAAATGACAAAAATAATAAGGAAAATGTGTGAATAGGTGGAAACTTGCATGTGGGACAAATGTCACTTTATTTATTTGACAACACAACACCTAGAAAGTGAGGTGTCTAGACACTTGGAGGTCTTAGATTTGAAGGAGTAAAGAAAAAAAAAACAAAAAGAAAAAGAAAAGAAAGGGCGGCTAGAGGTTGAGGAAGTTGAGAGGGGGCTTCGGTAGAGAAACCGAACAGAGCAAAAAGAGAACAAAAAGGTCTGGGGCGGAGGAAAAACTAGACAGTAGCTTCAAGAGGGAAATCTGGAAAAATTGGAGGAATTTTCAGGTGAGGTAAAACGAGAGAGAGTCAGAGAGAGGGATTGAAAAAGAACAGGAAAAAACAAGAAAAGCAAAGGGAAGGCTTCGGCTGCAGAAACAGAGAAAAGGAAAAAAAACAAAGGAAAAAAGGGGAAGAGAGCTGGGTCTGAGAGAAAAAGGAAAAGAAAAGGCTGAGAGCAAAAAGGAAAAGGAAAAGGGGCGGCGGACGGAAGAGTTTCGGGCAAGAAAGGTTTGGTGGCGGAGTAAAACAGAGGAGGCTTTGAGGTTGAGAGAAAAAACAAAGCAAAAAAAAAAAAAAAGGGCGGTGGACAAGGGATAAAGGGGGAGCTGCAAAACAGAGGAAAAAAGGGCGAAATCTGAAAAATTGGGAGGGAACTTCGAATAGCTTACGAGAGAGAGAGGCAGGGAGGACGAAGGAGAGAAAAGCTAGGGAAAAAGCAAGGAATCAAACAAGGCAAAATGGGGCTTCGGGCTGAGAGGGAAGAGGAAAAAGAAATTGAAGAAAAAAAGCAGAAGAACAAAAAGGAAACAAGAACAGAGGGCGTGGGCAGAAAAAAAACAGAGCAAGGAAAGATTATCTGAAAAATCTGCCGCTCATCGGATATCCATCACCATCATCTGCAAATCTTCACCGAGAAGGAGCTCTGTAAGTTATCCTTTTCTTTTAAATTTCAGTTTTTCTCCAAGCACAAACGTTGGAAGCTCTCAAAAGCATGTTCTTTCTGAATTCGTTCATTGCAATGTTTGCCGATTATCCCTAATCGTGAACAGGCATGCTTTCTGTGTTATCTGGACGGAATTTCTTTGTTTTTCTAACAATTTTGGGGCAGATTACAATCTCAATAGAGCAAAGAATTGATGAATTTCCTAATGCCCCCAACCTGTTCGATGAAATGCTTGGCTGAAAATTATTGTTGAAAGATGTTTTGTTTGCATTTTTCATGTGAAGGAACCGACTAAGTCGGCCAATTCATTTCCTCACGATTGAGAAATTTTGATGCATTGCTGTCTTGTATTTTTCTGTACCTTATGCTTCCCATCGTGTGAATTTGAATTAAGATTAGGAGAGAGAATTCTTGTGGTTTTCATTGTCTGATTGAGAACGATTCGAATTGAAACCAGATTTCTAGTATTGCTCCGATCGCAAAGAAAGAACGAAATAGCAATCTGATGTTGAGCCATTTGGAGAAGATGAATATTTGTCTAATTTACAATTTCAGTCCCTTTATTTTCTTTTTGTTTGTGATTCAGCCCCAGAGTATCGAACCTTCGTAATTTTACCCCCAAAACTATTATAATTCTTTCAATTAGATCCCTATTTTTATTGCATTTGAACCTCTCAAGTTTTCCCCCATTCTGATATGGCCCAAAAACTTTTGTAATGAAACCAATTTCGCCCTCTTAAATTTTAATCATTCTTTTATATTTTGAAGTAGTCTTTTGGGGTAAATTAATTCTTGATTTTAGGTCATAATTGTGGCTTAAATAATTTTAGTTGATTTTATCATGTTGGATTTAGTGAAATAAGTGATTTAGGTTAAGAGGTTATTTGGTTGGGTTTATAAAAGTGAATTTAGTTTATTGTTTCTTGGGCTTCTTGGTTTGGGTTAGAGGGTTAAGGCCCGTCAGTTTTATTGGTTAATTTTGGGTCAAAATAATAGACTGTACTTTCCTTTGGGTCTCCGTTGGGCTGGGGGAGGTGTTCGGCCCGCACAAATAAGGAAAACGGCCTAATGGCCTGATCCATTAAGAAACCAGCAAACAAATTTGCAGATCAGTCCCTGTACTTCAAAATAATTATGCTATGGCCCTACAAACTTTTATTTTCTTTCAGATAGGCCCCTAATTTAATTGCAAATAGGTCCTTGAACTTTATTTTTCTTTAATTATCACCTCATCTCTTTGTGGTCATTATATTTTGACCCCTAAAACTTTGTTAATTTTTGCAATTAAGTCCTTGATTGTTTTAATTTCTTAAAAGTAGGTTGTTTCCATGATTCAATTGATTCAATTTCATGTTTATTTCCATTTTTATGATTATTTGTTAATTAAAGTGATGCCTTGACCCTTTTCTTTATTTTTGGAGGATAAATAAGTAATTTTCACTTCCTTAGGGCCCCATCTCAAGGGAGGTACACTCTATCCTTTATTTTCACTTTATTTGACTCTATGTGCACTTATGTGACTTTATGTGTTCAATTGCATGCCTTTTGAATATTTTAATTTTGTTTCATTTATTTGCTTTATTTGTTTTAATTTTTGTATATTTATTTAATTTAATTTGTAATTATTTGGGAAGGCAATTAAATGCCACAATTGTAATAATTAGGTTGCTATATCATTTTTATCTAATTCTTTCCCCCTTTAGATTGTAGCAGGTGTGATACCCCGACTTTTAGGATAATTTGTTTTTTTAGTCAACAAGAATATTATGGTGTCTTTATTTTATTTTCGTTTTAAGATATTGTTTTGTTTTAAAGACTAGAAACCCTACTTTTTGCTTGTGACTAACAAGTTTTCCTTAAATCCCTCATATTTTACTTAAAACCCTAATTTTAATCTATGGAGTTGTAAAATCTCTTTTATTTTCTTAAAATTCCTTTTTATTTGGAATTTATTCCTTTAAGATAGCTTTACTACTCATTCACTCCCTCAGTAGCTACAATCAACCATAAAATCAAGGATTTTCTCTTTAGGTTCCTAGTGCGGGTAAATTAGGGTTTTGCGTATTTTGGCCGTGTGACCACTTGATGAAGTGTGTGTACTAAATTTGGTGATTAAGAGTGAGTTTTATACAAGAAAAAGTGTGTGATTAGAAGTGATGATAATAAGTGAGTGAATTATAAGTTAAAACCCTAGTACGTGCGAAATAAGGAAAAACGGGTTGAACCGATGTTTACTGTTCGTTACCGATTGAGTGCACCACTTGAACATTACTTTATTACCTTAATACCCTTGTTATTAATTGACCAAAATCAGACCTAAATATCTTCTTAATGCAGCCGAAATTTTGGACCAAAAACAAGCAAGAAAAGAAAAAAATTGACTTCCAATCAAAAGGTGACACTTGTCCAATTTTGACCCAAATGAATTCCTATCATTTTAACCTTCTTGAAGCTTCATTTCAGCCACCATTTCTGCACATTCCAACCGTGAGATTGAGAGAGAAAAGAGGGAAGAAACCATTCAATTTCATCTTGATTTTTAGCTTGATTTGAGTCAAAATTCCAAATCTAAACCGATTAAACTCCCCCTTTAGTTCTTAAGAAGCTTTGTGTGGTGAAACTTTGGAGGGAAAGGTTGTGATCCTCTCTTGCAAGAAGCCTTGGTGAGGTATTATGGTTTCCTATCCTTTTCTTGTATTTAATCTTGTTAAAGTTTAGTTAGAAGCTCTTAATCTTGCCTTATGACGGTAAATTTGTTAGTTTGGAGTGAGATGTTGGAGTATGCAGCTAGGGTTTATATTTTCAGCTAGAGTATGGTCATTTATCTAGTAATGGATGTTATAGAGTTAGTAATTGTTGGTTTTGATGATTGAATGCTTATTGGATATGAAATTCTAGAGGAAAAGGTCAAATTTCAGAATAGAAACTAACTTGCTTAGCTTCTGACCTGTTTAATTCGTCCATGCTAGAGGCCTAATTAGGCTTAGGTCAAAACATGAAAGTTGTAGGAAACGGTGTTTTATAGCTTCCTGTAAAATTTCAGCTCAATCGGAGCACTGTATCATGTAAAATGACCAAAATACCTTTGACTGCCATAGGTAGAGTTCTGTGGACGGCTTTGATATTTCATAATTCTGGCCTCATTTTCCACCTTGATCCGTATGAAACTAGCATTTGGACAAAATACAAAAGTTGTAGTACTATGTTTTAGCTTTCCAACGCATCTAAAAACGTCTCAATCGGACTTTCGTAGCCTGACTTATTGTCATTTGAACACAGTTCTGTAAACCAGCCCGATGGTGAAATTCTGGTTCTGTAATTGGTAAATTTGACCTAGCTATGCTATGAACGGGGCTGAGTTGTCTTCATCAAAGTTGTAGCCCTTTGGTTTATCTTCGAAACGGTATTAATGTTACCCCAAACCGATAGGCGTAGCTTTAGTTGTGACCGAAACGCCAAGAGACGTCAAATCTGCCATTTAGCTATTTGCCTTTAAACTTGATTTCCGATTGCCTTGTTAAGATTTGTGTTGTAATTGGATTATTTTGAGCCCAGTTGAAGGGTTATTGTGGTACCCTTGCT
Source organism: Coffea humblotiana (assembly GCA_023065735.1). Lineage (NCBI taxonomy): Eukaryota > Viridiplantae > Streptophyta > Magnoliopsida > Gentianales > Rubiaceae > Coffea > Coffea humblotiana. The sequence continues at coordinate 27,197,471 of CM041211.1, forward strand.
TATGTGTGACTTTGGGGCTGATTTGAGGAAAATAATGAAGCCATAAATGGCTGGAAAATAGCTAAATACAAAGGGCATGCCGCCCAAATTTCACTCGAAGGTTAGGAATGTGTACTTGCAACTTGAGTAAAGATTTGACGATGAATTGAACTTGATTTGTCTAAAGTATTCGAGTCTTCTTTTGTAGAGGTATATAAGTTGGAATTTTGCTGAAACTCATACCCTTGAAAAAATGAAAGTAGCGACCAATAGAAATACGTTTTTCTCGTCTTTTCGACTCAAATGGGAATTCCAAAGTTTTAATCGTTTCATTGCCAAAACCAAAAGAGCGAGCATGAGTTTTCTAGAGTTTGATACGTAACATGAACCCTATCTAAATGAGTTTCATTTACTTGATCTTTTTGAAACGAAACTCTTAAGTTTCGAACCCTAGTTGATTTCAAGCTTTTAAATGATATTGTATCGCAGATTTGGACTCCAACCAAGGAGTTACACCTGAGCGTGATTTTCGACAAGCACTAAATATTTGGTGAGTGCTTCCAAATACAGGATTGAACTTGATATTTGATTTACCAACGTGATCAGATAAGATTTGCTTGGTTTGGTCGAGCAAGTGTGTACTTTATCGCACTTGACCTAACTCAACTAAATACTTGATATTTCATTCATGCTTATACAAGTGACTTGATTTGCATTGACCTGTACTTGTATTTGTACTTGTGCTTGACTTGTAAGTGGTGAACGGCAGTATGTACCACACTCGATACGAGTGGGAGGTACCTCTCATTCCCGTCTTCGTACTTTCTCTTGACTAAGTCGATTGGTCATCGACTATAGTGACTACTTGGGAAACCAAACCCCACTGGCTAGTTAATCGAATCGAGCCGGCAAGGGCTTGGTCGATTAGATAACGAACCATGGGTATCTAGTGTTGTCGAGTGGAGTGTTATCTCCTCGACTAATCGATATACTCGAGTATTACCACCAGTGTTTAGTTGGTGTTCGGGCCCGGTAAGGGGGTTGAATGGTGGACGGATTGGTGTGAAGTGAAGCACTACTGGATTGGTTACTTTACTTGAAAGTTGACGGAGTGTCAACTAATACTTGATCAAGCTTTGGTGAAACAACGGGAAATTGGCTCTTGAGAGCCATCTGTATCCTTATACTTTGATGGTTATTCGTAGTGTTATTGTTTCTTTTAGAAAAAGAATTTTATACTCGTTTATTTTGAGATTTGTTACTTGAAGTGTTATTGCTCACTTTTATGGACTGGTTATGATCGCTACTTTGCTATTTTGATACGTGAACTTTTTAATAATGGTCAACTTGCTATTTGGAACTTCACTGGGCTTTTAGCTCATTTTACGCCATTTGTTTTCCTTACAGGGGGCACGAGCGAGGCGTGAGACTGGTACAGGCTAGCATAGTCTAGTTTTTGAAAATTTTACGATTGTACTTGCGCTAGTGCTCGATTAGGGTTGAATGTATCTGGAACCCATATCTTTTGATAGATTTGGACTGTATGGATGATTCAAATAGAAATGACTGTGTATGTACGTTCCAAACTTGGGAACTGTTATTTCTTGTACTCTCGAGGTTGCAATCTATTTTCTTGAAGTGAGTGAGTGAGTCCTGGCGAGAGCTGGGCAGGCGACCCGCCGAACCCTGGGGTTCGCCTTAGGGGAAGGTGGGGCCGTCACAGGTGGTATCAGAGCAGCTTCGCGTGGTCTCTGCGTGGAGTGAACTTGGGCCAAGTGGTGATATGGTCCCAATCATGTGAATAAGAGTAAAGAACTAGGTGTTTTTCTTGATGAAAAATTGAGACTTATGATAGTTGTAAGTGTAAAATCTATGCCATGCTACTTGAGGTGGATAGATGTGTACGTCAGGTAGGAATCTTAAACCTTGTTGATTTACACTTGGGAGCGTACGCCCTGAGTTGTAAATTCTCTTAGTTTGGGATTCTTGCACTTGAGTACCAAATACTTTGCTGAGGGAATACTTGCGAATTCGGAAGAGGTATAGTTTTGTGTATTATGAGGTGACTAGAATTCATAAGTGATTTTGAGATAAGTCCTGATGACAAAGTTCAGAGCACGGAGAATTCCTGTATTGGAATTGATATTGACCCGATTGAGGAGATTGGAATGAGGAATGCTATCTTAGACTTGTCCAATAAAAGTTTAGCTAGGGTTTTACTAGATTGTGGTTAGATTTGGACTTTAATAGTTGTTGTGGATGTTTAACGTGTTAGCTTTGAAAATCTATTTTGTTTCCCCTATGAATGTGCAAATTGTTATGTGTTCATTTGCTTTTATTATGGACTACTTTAAACTACATATGTAATTATTTTGTGATATATCAGATAAATATATTTTGGATTCTTAATTGACTACCTGTGTCTATATGCCCAACTGAACTCTATCCTCTGAGATATATATAGATAATGGAAAAGAAAGATAAGAAATGATATTTCGGCATCTATGTAGATTTAGACAACCTTGGGATTAAGGAAGGGTCATTGGAAATCTGTGATTGACTAAATCAAGAACCTAGGGCCGAGATAAGGGACTAAGTAGTGTAGACCTATGTCTTAGATTCGAAATGCCATAAAATTTATTTCAATTCGAGAGGTGTAGCTTTAGTTGTAATTGAAATGTCAAAAGGTGAGAGGAACTTGATGATTTTAGAATTTCCTTTGCTTGATATGATATTCGTGATTTAGGGAATTGAACTAGAGTTAGGAAACTATCTATGATGAATGAGGATCATGAGCTAGGTGTTTATTTGTTTTATTATGTTTTACATGATTTATTTGGTTATAAATGAATGCATGACGTCACCACACTAGTCCAATGCTAGTTGTGGCCCCTTGGTTCCGATTTTCCACTAGTCCAACGCTAGTGAGGACTCATAGACATGGGTTAGTTCAACGCTAGACCCTTAGGACCCCTTCGTGCATAAGATCATGTTTGTGTGATAAATCATTCCATTTCATGCATGTTTTTATCTTTTAGGATTTTTTATCATTTTGCATGGCATTTCCCTTATATATATATTCCTTATCCCATGTTCTCCCTTATATATATATCTCTTGTCCTATATTTCCCCTTATATGTATATTCCTTATCCCTTTTGAATGAAAACATAACATTAGATTTGCATTTCATTTAAGAGTTAGAATTAGGATAGTACATTTGCTTGATTAGATTAGGAAATAACCCTTTAGGTATGGGATATGGACGAGTTTGGCTTTCTAACTTTAGCACGTTCGTATTCCCTCTATTAAAGGAAAAATTGAGTCACGAGTATTAGTCTCCTCGTACCCGATATGATGCATTCCTTTAGGACATGTATTTGTATATAGTTATTTTATTATTTTTATTTGAGTTTTCTTTTTCATTTCTCTTTGACTCTCATATTTTTGCACAACTCGTGATTTCTTTGAAAGTTTACTTTTGGGCATCGCAATTAATACGAATTGCATCAAATAATTTCGAAGAGATTTTTTGACCCCCCGATACCCTCTTAGGTCTAGGATTTGCATTCATATAGTACTTCCCAATGCGATAAATTTTTAGGTTAAAATAAGAAAATTTTTTACTAAATCACGCAACTAGCCTTGGCTAGATTGAAAGGGTGTTTTGGATTTTTATCCTTGCCTTCCTTCTCTTCAAATGTGACTCCCGAATCTTTTTCTCTAATTTTCGTAGACTTAGGAGTCGTTTAAAAAGGGTTTTCCATAATTTTATTTAAAAAGTTCATTTAGGTGATTTGGTACACCTCAACTCAATACCAAGTGGCGACTCCGATTTTTTTTAAAAATTCTTTTTAAACTATTATTTTGGGTCAAATCGTCGCATTTTCAAAGTCCCATTAAGACCCATTTTATTTTCCTTATTTATTTTCTAACAAATCAAAAACACATTTTTTTCAATCAAAATCAAACCAAAAATCCATTTTTTCTTAAAACTCATTTATTTTTCTTATTTTCAAAAAATGGGGCGCGACTAGGGGTGCAAACGAATCGAGCCGCTCGCGAGCGGCTCGATTCAAGCTCGAGTCGAGCTCGACATTTTTCGAGCTCGAGTCGAGCTCGACATTTTTCGAGCTCGAGTCGAGCTCGAGCTGGTCGAGTCAAACTCGAGCTCAAAATATTAAGCTCGTTAGCTCGCGAGCTGGCTCGCGAGCTCGAGTATATATATATATTTTTTATTTTTATTTTTATTTTAATAGTAAAATTACATAAATATCCTTAATATTTTATTATTTATTAATAAAAAATATTATTTTATTTATTTTTTTAAAAAATAAAATAATTATTTTTATTTTTTCGAGCTCGAACTCGAGCTCGAGCTCGGCTCGAATCGAGTCGAGCTCGAGCTCGAGCTTCAAAATTGCCAGCTCGTCGAGCTCGAGCTCGAGTTCGAGTTCGATGAAATTAAGTCAAGGCTCGACTCGATAAGGCCAAAGCTCGACTCGACTCGGCTCGTTTGCAACCCTAGGCGCGACAGGGATTACCTGAGACGGTAACTTCCCTTTACCACTCTCAAAATTGCTCATTGAAGATGTCAGTTGTGACATTTGCCCCTCCATATTTCTAATGCTTGCACGAGTCTCCTGTTAAAATCTCTGCGACTCCTGTCGAAATCTCTGTTGGTCCTGCTGAAATCTCTGTTGGTCCTGTCACATTTGACAAGTGCTTTCACCCAGTGATTTAACCATGTCCTCCAAGGACAAACCCGAATCAGATGTGGATGGTTGTTGTGCTGGTTGTCTTTGCTGGAATGGCTGTTGGAATCTCGAAAGTTTTTGGGCATAGCTAAAATTGGGGTGGTTCTGCCACCCTGGATTGTATGTGGGTGCATAGGGATCATTTCTTCTCTGGGGAGATCCAGTCATGCCTCTCATGGCACTGGTTTGCTCGTACGGATCTTCTTGAAGAGTCGGGCACATGTCGATCGCATGTTCGAAAGCAGCACATATCCCACATGTTTTAACTGCCTGTACTTGCCCTACTGCCATCTGACGAACCAGAGCCGTTAGTTCAGTAAATTTATTTGCCAGGTCAGAATGGTTCATCTCATTGACCCTCCTAGTCATGCCCTCTGATCTGACTTCAAACTGTTGAGAATTCTCAACCATGTTCGATATCAGTAGTTTTGCTTCGTCTGCCGTCTTATTAACTAGAGCTCCTCCACTAGCTGTATCGACCATGCTCCTATTCATAGGTAGGAGTCCCTCATAGAAATATTGGATCAACAGTTGGTCAGGAATTTGATGGTGTGGGCAACTGGCACACAGTTGTTTGAACCGCTTCCAGTATTTATAGAGGATTTCTCTATTTGCCTGCCTAATTCCACATATCTCCTTTCTGATATTGGCTGCCCTAGAAGCGAGGAAGAACTTCTCAAACAATTGTCGTTTTAATCCGTCCCACGTAGTGATGGACTCTGATGGCAAGTAGAACAACCAATCCTTAGCCTTGTCTGCTAAGAAAAATGGGAACGCACGTAATTTGACTTGCTCCTCAGTGACTCCCTGAGGTCTCATGGTTGAATACACTACATGGAATTCTTTCAAGTACTTATGTGGATCTTCACCTGCAATACCACGAAATGTAGGTAATAAGTGAATCAGCCTAGATTTTAGTTCAAAAGCCTCCTCAATGTCAGTGTATGTGATGCACAAAGGCTGTTGGTTAACGTTTGGGGTTGCAAGCTCCCTCAAGGTTCTTTGGGCTACCATTGTTTCGTTGGGTCCAGGCAGATTTGTTTCCAGTTGGACTGATGAATCACCAAAGTCAAAGTTCCGTTCAACTCTGGAGGATAAGGCTGCTGAAGTTTGTTGTTTTAGTAACTTAGTCTCCTTCGTTAACCTCCTTGCTGTTTTCTCAATCTCTGGGTCAAACTCGAAGCTTCCTGTACAGGAAGATCGAGGCATAAAACAAGACTAGGCTAGCCTGTGTAATAAATCACTTCAAGCACCACCTTCCCGGCAACGACGCTAAAATTTGGTGGGTGTCAAACCACCAAAAATAAAATTTATATTATACCTACTACCAAAACTGAATATGTATAGTGGTGAGTAGGGTTGTCTCCACAGGGAACTGGTAGATCTATCACACGCAGGTAATTGGGAGATTTTTGGACGAGAGAGAGATAAATGAAACAAATTAAAGATTTAAAATAACTGAATAAACAATTGCAATAAATGCAATAACTCAAGAATGAAATAAACAATTGACTGACACAACCTAGTCAAGGAGATAATCTCGACACCGGTTCACACAATTGATCATAGATACTAGGGATAATTCAAACGTTCGCAAATAAATTGGTTTTAGTAATTTAGCAACCGCCAAACTCCCAATCTCTCCTTAATTTTACAGTAGTCCAGAGACGCTCTTAAACTACCCTCTTGTAAAATAGATAACCCCAGAGACGCTCGAAGAATTTAATCTAATTACAGTTTTAGGAATTAAAGAGACCCAATTCTAGTTAACAAACACACATACGGGTTCATTTAAACTAGATTAATTATTCCTACGACCTAGATCAGACTGCTTGCGAGGAAATGAAATTGGTACCGTTTGCCACTAATTTAAGACATTCAAGTGTTACGTACTCCTGTCCTAATTGGCAATATATTATTTAGACAATTGAATAACTGACCATATTGATCCAATAAATCCAAACAATAATAGGCAATTCAAGCAAAGAATAATTAAATACCCACAAACGCAGAATTTAGAATAATAAAAACGATCTCACAATTGTTTGTGCCCCGAGCCTTGATTACTCCTCAACTAGACAAAGGAATTAGCCTTGCCTCATGACAACAAAGCAATTCAAAATTTTCATGGAGTTTTGTTGATCGAGAAAACGAAGTAAAAGAGATGATGCCGTTAGTCTACGCCCTTTTGTTAGGGAGAAAAGAAAAACTAAGAGAAAAGTCAACAAGGTTCCAAAAAGATCCCCTCCTAGTTAAAGTCCTTTTAAAGTCCTCGCTGCCGCCCCCTTACTTTTCGAATTGGAATTTGTTTCTCACAAGATTTGCTTCCTTATTTAACTCATTGAATTGTTGCCAAAAGTCTTCTCCGCAAAAGGTTTCCTAATCCCACGCAGGTTCAGAATGTATCTCAAAAGAAAGGAAGTAGCTTCAGGGATAGGAGTTGCGGTCCGTCTTTTTCACGCAGCTCTGTGTTATCTGCCATGGGCACGCCAGAGAATGCCTAGTCTTCTGGAATTTGCCTCCTTTTGTCACTTTTAATACCACTTGCCTGTAAATAACACAAATACCAAATATGGGTAGAAATCCAGTGTCTTGCACAATAAGTGATCAAAATTAAGACCAAATAACAGCGAATAAAACGCACAATTATATTATTATCATTCCTCCTTGCACTTCCTTATATAGTTGAAACTATAACCGCTGGCCCAGCTTGCCCGTGCAAAATCACGCGAGATTCACTCTCACTCTGACACCAACTGTCACGACTTGGGTCCAAGAAGTTAGGTGTGAGGTCTGCATTTGGAGGCTTGGTACCATATGCATATTCTTAAACCTCTGGAGCCTTTAATTAAAAATTTTGTTGCTGAAAATTGCTTGCAATAAATAAAGATTATATCAGTTTAGTACAATCGGACTATATGAGATGAAAAGTTAATTTGACAACTCACAAACAGTGAAAACAAAGGCTATAACAAGATGTGGAGAAAAATAATGAAAGACAATAAGACGAAATTTTACATGAGTCGGTCAATTAGATCTACATTCACAAGAGGAAGTGAGCAAAATCTACTATAATGAAGAAGAATATAAAGCTTATGATACAATTTCCAGCCTAAAACAAATGAGAGACAAATACAAAAGAGAAACTCAAGATTGAACAAACAAGAAAGATTTCTAACTTGAGCTCTCAATTCTCTCGGATGGCTTTGGAAAGAAATGTGACAGTGGGCTGTTAAAATCCTTAGAAAAGCTCCCTATTTATAAGAAAATTCTATCACATGAAAGCACCATTTGTACAGGAGTTGTTGCTGAATTTTTTGACTGCTAAATCCTTCAAAACAATAGTAGAGCTACAAAACAATAGTATGTCAATGGTAGAGCTACAAGTAGAGCTACAAGTAGGTATGCCAAAACAATAGTAGAGCTACAAGTATCCTTCAAAACAATAGTAGAGCTACAAGTAGGTATGTCAATGGGTAGGATCTAAATTGGATCTCTTTGATTCAAAAACAAACCCATTAAATTTAGTTAGACCCAAACTTAGATCTAGACCCAAATCCTTATAGGCCTGAAAAAATAAGTCCAAACCCAGACCCTCCTGAATCTGGGTATTGAATGGGTATCCGTTGTATTTTTGTAAACGCATAAAAATAAAAATATATTAAAAATATATAGATTTCAAAAAAAAAATATAAACACTATCCAATTTTTGTTTTTAAATAATAAAATAATATTCAAGAAATTGAATGCAATATTATGAACTCAAGAAATTAACTATTATCGAATGTTTCTATTTATTTTTAAAACTTCAACTGTATCTACGTCAAATCTTTCATTTATTTGCCTTCACTTTTCTTCTTGTTTTTTGAAAAAATTTGTATTAATTACAGTGACAACTAGGATGAGGTTGAAAAAAGAAAATAATCATGAAATCTTACTGTATTCAATCCAATAACCATAAAATATTAGAATATTTTATAAATTTATTAATATATATATATATATATATATATATATATATATATATATATATATATATATATATATAGACACACATGGATCTGGGTGGATTTGGTATAGATTTGAATTTGAATATGTATCATAGAAAATTAGACTCTACTCAAACCTATAACTCTTTTACAGGATCTATCTATGTCTAGGTAATATCTAGATTTGAGAAATTAAATCCAAATTTTACCCTTGCATTGGGTCTAGGTTGTATCTGAATAGGATCTATTCAGATCCATTAACATGCCTTGCTACAAATAACAAATAAGACAGTAAACGGGGTGAAGAACAAATGGCCACGTAGCAGACAAAGTTTGGCAGCACCCACGTAGCCGACAAAGTTTGGCAGCACCATTTTTCAACACGTAATTATCTTTTTTTTTTTTATGAAATGATAGGGAGTTTTTATTCATAGTTATTAAAGTATATACAAGTTGGACTAAGTCCACTGATACATTAGCAGTCCAACATTGCACTATGTGAAAATAAGTTCAAACACAGACTCTTTTGGATGTGGGTATCTAATGAGTATTCATTGTATTTTGTAAATGCACTAAAATAAAAATATATAAACTTCAAAAAAAATATAAACATCATCTAATTTTTATTTTTAAATAATAAAATTAATATTCAAGAAGTTAAATGCAATATTATAAACTCAAGAAAATAACTACTATCGACTGCTTCTATTTATTTTTAAAATTTCAACTGTATCTACGTCAAATCCTTCATTTATTGGCCTTTACTTTTTCTTCTTTTTTAGAAAAAAATTTTACTAATTACAATGACAACTAGAATGAGATTAAAAAAAAATCATGATATTTTACTGTATTCGATCTAATAACTATAGAATATTAGAATATTTTATAAATTTACTAATATATATATATATACATACACATACATACACATAGATTTGATTGGGTCTGAGTAGGGTTTGGATTTGGATATGGTTCATAAAAAATCAGACCCTATCATAACTCTTTTACGGGATCTAGGTCTGAATAGGATTTAAATTTAAAAAATTAAATTCAAATTCTACCCAAATACATTAGGTTTGGATTAGATTTGAATAAGATTCAATTCATTGACATTTCTAGCTGCATGAAGAAAAAATGTCCACGTAGTCCACAAAGCTTGGCTGCACCATTTTTCAACACGTAATCATCTGATGGATCAATTTGTGAACGTCACGTGCAAAACGTACAATGCAAGATTCCAAGAATTCTTTTGTGGCTGTGCATGGCTGCCTTATTTTAGCGTAGACAGCACAGGAGTACTGAGTTATTCTGCCACCCCTCGAACCTATGTTTTTAAATTTGGATTGGACCGCTCGATCCAACCGACTGAACCGAAAACCTGCCAAAATATCCGGTCCGAGTTACTCTAAAAACTGAATATATAAAAATTCGGTCAAATCCGATCAAAAATTGAGTTTGATCGAATTTGATCGACAAACCGGATGAATTGGTTTGATATCAATGGAACCAGTGCTTATCGCCCAACTTTAGTTTTTTTTTTGGAAAGGTCAAAGCATTTTTAATATTATGTTTCGGCCCCTAAATTGTTCAAAATTATTAATATATCTCAAATATTTCATATTTTATAAATGTTGTCCTAAAGTTTGGTGTTATTTTTCAATCAAATCCATAATTTTAATTTTAAACTTGTTAATGTTTATTGAATAATATAAATTGCTACTCGATCATTCTAATTTCTTTGTATTTTCTTGTTAAATATATTTGAAATATCAAATATATATATATATATATATGAATATACATTTATTAATATTAATATGCTCTTAACTATTTTACATACAATATTTTAATTTTTAAATAATTTTTATTTGTGACGTCATCCGGTTCAACCTCGATCGAATTGGGTTGAACCCATTGATCCCTTAGCTCGATCAAGTTGATGCCCAGTCGAGTCTGAAAACATAGCCTCAAACAACCCATCACACTACGAAAACGGGAGCACAAATACTTCTGATTTGAGAGTTTGGTCTGCCTATAAATATGCAATTTGAGACACCATCGCACTAAGCAACCTGCCTTTGAAAGTATTCTCTTCAAAAAAAATAAAAAATAAAGGCAACCTAGCAATTCGAATAGTCACCAGTTCTATAATCTGAGCTAATATAGTCTTTGACTGAACCGAAAAAAGTTTAAAAATGGAAGTTGAAGGTCATGAATTAGATTATTCCATTTCAATCCAAAATGATTTCCCTCATCGTCCTTTGGCAAATTTTCATCCCAATATCTGGGGAAATCAATTCCTCGTCTACTCCCCTGATTCCGACAAGGTACTACTATAGTTTAGCCAGAGCTAAAGTGCAAAAAGCCTGGTCAATGAAAGCAAACTTGGCGACTTATCAAATATACTATGCTTCTAAGAAATTTTCTTGCATGTTTTAAGCTGATTTTTTGTCCTCATCATTATTATAATTTTATTCTGGAGATAAGCAACTACGTACATGATTTAAAGAAACCTTAACTTCATCCATTATACCCTTTTGTTTTCTGCAGGCAACATGGGCTTCTAAGAAATGGCAGCTTGAGCAGCTGAAAGAAGATGTCAGAACAGAAATTCGTGCAACTACCAGTAATCCTGCACAACAGCTGCAATTGATTGATGCGATTCAACGACTAGGTGTAGAATATCATTTTCAAGAGGAGATCAATCAGGCTTTAGGCAAAATGCATGAGAAACATCAGAACTGGGAGAACATTGACCACATTTATACTGCTGCTCTCTATTTTCGTATTCTACGACAAGAAGGATTCAGAGTTTCATCAGGTAAGGGTTTAAAAGCCAAAAGATTTATGCCTTTAAACCTTAAATCACAAGATCCTCAAATGTTGACTTTCTTTCCTCGTCTTTTAACACAAAACGCAAGAAAGAGAAACATTTTTTCTACCATGCAGACATATTCAAGAAATTCCTGGATGATGAAGGTAAATTTGGAGAAGGTTTGGTTAATGATGTGCCGGGCATTCTTGCACTTTATGAAGCAGCTCATCTCAGATTGCGTGACGATGACATTTTAGATCATGCTCTGGCTTTTACTAGTAATCATCTTCAGTCATTACCTAACAAGTTAAACAGCCCACTTGACGAGCTAGTAAGTCACGCACTAATGCAATTTTTATAGAGTTTATCAGATTAGTAATTAAAGTTCAGTGCTTAGGGGAGGGATCTTAAAATCTTCCTTTCAGATTTAAGATTCGAATCCTGGTTTGGGACCTTTTAATTCATCTCGATTTGGGAGGATTTACTAATTTTTTATTTTCTTTTTATAGTAAAAGCTCATCAAGAGAAAATTTTTGTCATGCTCGGATTATGTTCTCAAAAGTTTTGTTATTCAGATATATAAAATGGAGGCATCTAAATTAAAAGGATTGAAGTCTAAACAAGACAACATGTTTGGAATCAAATGGAATAATTTGCACAAAATTCTCATGAGCAGAAGCTATTGCACCATGAATTTTCCTGACGGATAGACATTCATGTCCAAATGGTGTTATGGCTTCGCGGTAAGGAAAGCCTCCCGTAAAAGAGCAGATCTGTGTCCTGACATCATTTAGTTTATACGGCCCAAAATCCAGGAATGTTTTCATTTGGGCCGAAGGAATATCTCTCAATTCCTGATCAATCTACCATGGGTAGATGTATTTTCTTTCTCTTGTCAAATCTTTGCGCCTGGAGAGTTGTCGAGAAATTTATCAGAGTTGATATTAGGCATCGCAATTGGTAGGATCTAGTTTGGATCCCTTTGATTAAGATTTTCAATTTCCAATGTATTAAATTTAGTTAGATATAGATTCAATAACTAATTTTAAGACGGCATAATAAGAAATTTCAATTTTTTTCGTAACATCTATTTTACTCCTACACTAACTTATATTATGGGAAAAAGAGAGTCTAAAGAAACTCGTATAGGAGTTAAGAGGTGAACCACAAAATTAAAAAAGTGCACTACTGCACTTTTTGAATTTTTTAAGAAGAAAGAAAGCAATGCTCCAACTTAGTGCACGGAAGAGCTTTAAAGAGGTTGGACCAAGGTCCAATGGTTAGAAATTTCAGGTAATGCACGGG